>JALBCR010004783.1:0-168395 GCA_030710515.1 Abscondita cerata | reverse complement strand
TCCCCATTTGCGCATCATTTTATCTCCTTGTCCTAACTCATGTTTATCTTTTCATCTTCAACATATCTTCAATTCATCTTGTATTTATTTCGCAATCTGTTTTACCATTATTCCAATGAATTAATGATTGATCATATTTTCGACCGATTTGTTCTTCCAGTGAAATTCTCATATTTTCATTGGTTTCTTCATGATTTTGTGCCCCCTTTTGTTCTATTCTTTCTAAATTTTGTTTTATTTTTTGTTTTTTATTTTTTGCATTACTTTGTTCCATTTTTGCACTGTTTTGATTTTCCAGAATTGGTTGCGTAAATGTTTTCATTTTTGTTTTTCTTCTTTAGGTTTCCACATTTATTTTTGAATTTTTTTGTCTATTACTGTTTGTATATCAATCGTATTATCTTCATGTTTCAGTTATTTGTCATCCATTAGTTCTAATGATGTTCTTTTGCTGCGTGTTTCCATTTTGTTCAGAACATTTTTTTTCAACTTATACAATATGGATTTACATTTTATGTCACTGTATACAACATAAATTATAATCGAAAATATTTCTTTAAATAGACAGTCAATATCCCTTTACTAATAAAAACAATTATTTGTCTTAGCGTAAAACTAAAATGTATCATTTACGATTTGTGTTAATTTATTTAATTGATTTTTTTCTTGTTTAAAAATTTTAATTGTAGCAACTACGTTTGAAATATTTAAACATTAAATTATGTGATGATTAATAAAATAAATTGCATAGTAAACATGAATATGAGACTCTTTAACTTTATATTCTTTAATTAAACTCTTTCAAAATTTTGGTTTCATTAATAAAACGCGTGGTTTATAACTTTAACAAAATGTTAAAACCATAAAAAATAAAATAATATCGAACATACATACAATCCTTTATGAATTTTAATTGAAATTCAATAACGCTGCGTGCACATCTTAACGCAACTAAACTAATGCCGCTACAATCTGGATTACATTAATATGTGACGTGTTACTTGCGACCTTCGACTACTTTGGAACAGTGACCTCTTGATCCGGGTTCTTTACCCCGATGTTCTTTGTTTCTTTGTTTATTTTTGACCTTGACGTATTCTTCCCAGATTTTACAATTTGTTCATAACTGAACGAGGAAATGTTTATATTCATCGTTTTGTGCACCATTCAAACTACACACCCTTCATTGCTTACTGCTTGAAACCGTCTCTTCCCCACTGTCATTTAGTTTCATCACGTACGCATAAAATTTGATTTATCCTCATAGCATACAATATTCAAATATATCTTAATACTAAACAATACATATAGTTTTACATTTATACATTAGAAATGACTTTGCAATCACTGTAATACGTCATTGAGCACAGAGGAGACAAATCTTAGCCTATCTGCGAAACACGCCATTAGATGCACAGGACTAACCCAGCCTGGATCCCAACGGATAATATTTTTCAAACACATCCATCTTAATTCGGGTTTAATACTTGAAAACAGATATACAAGGAAGTCCAACCAAAACTTTACACTCTGATTTTAGGGCTTTAAAATGAAAATCCGGAAAAACGCCTGGACTCTTCGGTTTCTGATTCGACCTATATTTCCGCTCATACGGAAATTTACCAAATAATGCCCCAAGTTTGAAGCAAGCCTCAGAAAAATTCCAGCAAGGGTTTACGAAAGCGGCTCCCGGTAAAAGTGTAATGTTAGTAATCGTTGCGAAATTTCACCACACTGGTAGTGTGTTGTGTCAGCGTAAGAGATCTTCAAATCGTCAAAAAACCGTTTTTACAAACAATAATCATTACGCGTTTTATCTCCAAATAGAAGCCGCCGACGAACTGCGTATAAACTTAATATGAGTGAAACAACCATACGTCGACCGTTCAATTCTATTGATGGTTAACCTTACCTCATTCAGATTGGACAACGACTAAACGATGCAAAACAAGTTTATTGTGGACAAGTGTTGAGCCTGGTTTACGAAGATCCCGATTTCTTGAGAAAAATATGGTTTTCGGACAAAAGTCACGGTAGAGAAATCATTGGACGGTGTGTATAATTAGGATGAGTTAAAAAAATTGCATAGAAAGATCCCCCTTAATTTTCGGTCACTAAATTTTTCGCATCAGTTTGAAAACATCTTGTATGAAGAAAAGAATTCATTAAACATTAAATCGATATCAATTGAAACGAAAATAATTTTTAATTTAATTTAAATCAACTGATCGAATAACTTTCGTTTGTTCAATTATTGATCGATCGAATTCGTGTACATTTCTTATCATTTATCAAGATTAGCTGAAACGTTTTCATTCTCCTTTATAGAAAATACTTCAGAATACTTCGTAATGATCCGATTCTGTTTTAAGCACAAAAAACTAGTTGCGAAAAGGAGTTACCGTCCTGATTAATAGTTTCTTTAAGTATGTTTTCAATTTAACTTCTAGAATAGGACTTTTTTATTTTTTAGTTTTTAATCAAATATTGATTGTATGCATTTCTACTTGAATTTTGTTTATTAATTTTCTTATCTTTTTCTAACATTAACATTAATACTATAAAATTCATACTATATATTTACGCACTACTTTTCAACATTCGATATGTAATTAATCAATATATAATTGGTTGAATTTTAGACATCGAAAGGAATCGTCTTACAACTTCAATCTGTGCTCAGATTAGCTTTAACTTTTATCGTTACTTTTATCACATTCTCGCCCGTCCTTAATCGTATTATACTTATAAACGCACGTGTCATGTAGTGAAACATCGAATTGCCGTCAACATTGTAACCAACTTTAATTGCTATTTTAATGAAACACGAAGAAATGTCACATCATTACCCACTAAAGAAAATACGATTAGATCTGAGAGCAACCCAAATCAAATAATTCCTTAACTCTAGAAAGCAACTAGAATATGAGAATATTGAGATAAAATCTAGTCAAGCGGAACTAGAAAGTAGATCATGCTAGAATACATTTGTGATATATAAGACCATCATCAAAAACATCAGCAACTGTAGTATTTTCAGTATTTAGGAGAAACTAGATGAAATCTACTTCCTATCGGACCGGACCAGGATATTAAAAAAAGCGCCTCCCTGGTGGACTTCCGCCCTTCAGACCCTCCTATTTGCCCCTCTATGCTCCATTCTAAGTCCAACTATATACTTGGCTTTGGCCTAGCACCTATATTGGCCGAGTCTATAGAGGGACAAGAAACAGACAAATTTTGAATCTTAGCATATAGATATTGGAAGAAAAGCAACCGAGGAAGCAATCAATTTCAACAATAGATTAAAAGGCACTAAAAATGAATTTAGGGACAAGAAAACAAAACTGTTAAAAATCGAATTCTAATGTACGGCAGCGAGTCGTGGGACTAACAGATCAACAAAAAGGACAATACAAGCGGTTGAAATGAGATAACTAAGAAAAATAAAAGGTATGATAAAAAGATATAGTCTAAACTACGGATATAAGAAGGAGACTTAATGTAGAAAGAATAATGAAAAATACGAAAGTCAAGAAAAACATGCAATGAAGAAGTAGCAAGACTCATAAAAAATGGAAACCACCCAAAACTATTTAAATTAGATGTGTACGCCTAAATCACTTAAAGTTTGTAGACGATCTAGTACTGCTCAATACAGATATTGAGTGATTAAAAATGTGCAAGACTGAAAAGAACATTCGTAGAAAGTAAGACTCAAAATGAAGTTGTGGTAGGGAATAGTGCTTCTCTGTGATCCAGGAGGAAAATAGATTATTTCAAGGACATAGCAACCCTGCCCACGTGAGCTCTTGGTTATCCCCATCTCCCATTAAGGAAAACCATGTCTTCTCCTTATTCCCTCTTAAACAATGTCCATACCTATGACGGTTAAATCCTTCTTTCTACGGAGAGAGAATCTAAACCAAATTAACCAAACCTTCAAAACCTTGGAAACCACAACAACATACGATAATCCTAGAATGACCAAAGTTTAATGTTAGAACCTAGCAGAAGCTAGTTATAAGAAGAGATTTTGACGTTTCGCAAACTGCTACGTTTCTGTACTGGACAAAAACGGCCTTTCTACATGGTGGATAAAGACCAGTGTCAAACACAAAATCAGTTTATTGTATATGAGTCAGATATTAGTAGACGTAGACGTCGATATAGACATGGAAGAATAGTGAAGTGTTTTAAGGACTCAATATGACGAAACCAATCTGGGAAATGATTACCAAAAAGGAATTGAAAGTTAAAATTAAAAATGACTAGGTTATGAAAATAAGCTGCATCCAGGAAAAAATTTAAATGCCACTGTGGCAAGTACTACTTTAGTGGTTTATTGCCCTGGCTGCGATTACATCTTTTTTGATCGATGAAATACGGAAGATGTTGATTTCTTTCGTTGCAACTTCATGAAACTTGGGAGAAAGTTAAAATTAGCAAAAATGGAGCGGGTTTTAAACATGAATTATCAGATAGTAAGTAAAAATGACAAATAATATATAGTGAAAGTTCAGACGACCATCTAAGAACTAACACGTTTTTTTTCTGTTTTCTTATAGAAAAATATTTGACTTTTCGACTTCTCGAACTTCATCAGCCATGTCTTTTAATTGTTTCACCATCTTGGCGTCTTCAATATCCAGAAAGTACTCTCAATTTAAAGCCGACAGCAAATATTGACTGTTTTGCAGGATAGAAAACCCGCCGTGATTTGTCTTTTGGAACTATCCATACTTATATTATCCTCTATCTTTACTATTATTTTCCTTAATAATCTTGTTACTGTTGTTGCAAATTGTATTGCTGTTTCTTCTTCACTTTTATTTTTTTGCATTTACTTTATTTTCGTTATTACCTTTGTCTAATACGTCTGTTATTTCTACCTCGGACTCGGAGTGCATACTGAAGAAACCCGATTTCATGATATTGGATTAAAGGAAGAAGAAATGGTTTTTCATCAGTTTCTTGATGGATTTGGATAATGATGTCTATCAATTCTGTTGCCTCAATTGGCATGCTCTTTGTACTTTATTCCTGTTACTGTATTACTTCAGGTGGAAACTATATAGGCAGAGACTTCCCTTGGAATACGCCAATACTAAAAATGTACTCTGGTGTCCTTTGTTTCCTGTTGTGCCTTTCTGAATCATAGGATCTGTAAAGGTCGGGTTTTCTCCAAAAAGTACATCTATTTAGAATGTCTTTGGACTCTAGGGTCCAAACCAGTCCAAACAGGCGCGATCTTGGACTTGAATTTATGGATTGTAAACGACGTGACTAAGGGAATTTTTAATTGAAATGTGTATAGAATAAACCATTCTCTATCGAGTATTAAAGCTACAAATTTATATCTCGCCCGGTTCCAAAGACATGGGTTGTAAAGCAAGAGTTTAAGAATTTGAACAGCTACTGCTGCGATCTTCGACTTTGGAAATTAATGGACTTGAAATGACACGAGTTAGGGACGTTTTATTTGAAAACTGTATAGAATAAGGATTTCTTTATCGTCTGGTGAAACGGCGAGTAACTCTCTGATTTAGTTCTACATCGGTTACTTGGACAACTACTGCTACGATCTTCGACTTTGAAAATTTATGGATTAGAAACCACATTATTTTGGGACTTTTTATTTAAAAACTGTATAAAATAAACAATTCATTATCGACTGATGAAACCGCAATTTCCTATGTCATCCGGTTACAAAGATATCAGTTGCAAAGTAAGGAGCTTAAGTATTTGGACGATTACTGGTGCGATATTCGATTTTTGAAAATTTATGGACTGGGAACAACATAACGTAGAGATTTTTATTTAAAAACTCTATAGAATAAACCTTTCTTTATTGACTGGCAAATCCGCGAATTTATAACTCATCCGGTTACGAAGATATCGTGCAAAGCAAGAGCTTCGACTATGAAAATTTATGGAGTACAAACGACATTACTTCGGGACTGTTTATTTAAAAAATTGTATAAAATAAACACTGTATAAAAATAAACCTTTCTTTATCGCCTGGTGAAACCACGAATTCCTACCTCATCCGGTTCCGAAGGTATATGTTGCAAAGCAAGATATTAAGCATTTGGATAACTACAGGTGCGACCTTCGGCTTAAAGTCTATAAACTGGAAATGATATGACTGAGGATCTTTTTATTTAAAAACTGTAGGAATAAACCTTTCTTTATCGACTGGTGAAACCGCAAACTTCTATTCCATCTAGTTACGAAGGTATGGGCAAAGCAAGAACCTAAGCATTTGAACATATACTAGTGCGATCTTCGAAAATTTATGCACTAGAAACAACATTATTTCGGGACTTTTTAATTAAAAACTGTATAGAATAAACACTTTATTATCGACTAGTGAAAACGCGAATTCCTAGGTCATCCGGTTACGAAGATATAAGTTGCAAAACAAAAGTTTAAGTATTTGAATAGCTACTGGTGCTATTTATTGCCTGGAACCAACATGACTTAAGGACTTTTTTTATATAAAAACTGTATAGAATGAACGTTTCACTATTGATTAATGAAACCGTGAATCCCTATATCATTCGGTTACGAAGATAACGGTTGCAAAGCAAGAGCTTAAGCATTTGGATAACTACAGGTGCGATCTTCGGCTTCAAAATGTTTGGACTGGAAACAACAAGACTGACGAACTTTTGATTTAAAAACTGTAGATAATATACCATTTCTTATCGACTGGTGGAAGCGCTTCGGCTTGGAAGACAATGGTTGCAAGTAAAAGCTCAATCATTTGGGCAGCTACTAGTGCGATCTTCGACTATGGGCTTCAAACCGACATTACTTACGGACATTTTAATTTAAAATTGTAAAGATGATCCTTTTTCTACCGACTTGTAACGGTTGAGTTTTACAAAGGACGACGGCTCTAGAGGAACAACCCAAGAAAAAGATACATCCCAAGGAAATGGTGATCATGACACCCAAAGGCTCTGAGGACAAATATCACTTACACACGGGATTTAATCTAACTTACACTAGGATTAAAGGGGTAGTACCTCCCGCAAACCCAAAAGGCCTTTTGTTTTCGCATCAACAGCTCTAAGTAAAACGCCCGAGCCCGTATTGAGCTGGTTAAAAAAAGTTTGGTTGTGGAGCGTATACCAAATAAAAATTTACTTAAATACTAGAGATCAAGCCGTTCTATGTCATATGTACTTGAGCTTCATACGCATTATTACTGAATAAGTTACTTAAATACTAAAACATAACTGTAATCTGTAGGATGCAGTTCCGAGAACGAAACTTAACCACCAATTTAAATTGAAAATCTTGGATCACACATTAATCATTTTTGTAAAATGATCAAGATCAAGATGTACGTCAAATCACCCGTACGTACGAAAGAAAAGAAGATGTCCGCTGTTCATCTAGAAAGCTTAGTCAAATTTTATTTTTCACTAATAGAAAATTAGCAAAATGCGCGCCAAATACGACTTTCGTCGTAACATATTACTCGAGACACACGTTTTAAGACGGCTCTCAACACACATCCTACGTTTGAAAAATAAAACCGTAACAGATTGCTAAAACCACGAATTTAATACATCTATATTTTGTGAAAATGAGACAATAAATCCATTTTGTTCAAAACAATTAATTTGTACAAATATGTGAGCTAAACGCATTTTTAACGCAATATATCAAATTTCTGCCAACCGAATAAAACGGTAGCTAGTGATAATTGCAGAATTGCGAACGCAACCTACATATACGTGTTTCGCATTTGAGGCTCATCAGTGTAGGGTAATTCGAACGCAAGTCTACAATTTCTACAAATTATTTATTATGATGAATCTAAGTACATGGCAACTGTTCATATGAGGTGGTGTCACCGACTATCTCCATTTTGATGTAACCCTAGCAAATTGTTCTATCTATTTTTTCCTAAGCTTTCTTTCACTAAGTGAACAACAATAAATTCGTATTTTTAATAAATAAATATAAAATTGCGCAGTATATGATCGAATAAAAACGTACGTATTCTGAATTACGTATAACTAGCAAAATGAATACTAGTATCAAACAAATTTGATTTGTTGAAGCAAATGCGTTTAATTTTGCAGTCAACCGTTTAAACCAACCTTGATGCATTTGTCGATAATTCGTCATGCATTTCAACAGCTAGTAATCAATTGAGGTTTAACGAAGTTCATGTTCCAAATCCTAAAAATGTTTATTTAATATTGTGAATTTTAATTATCAAAAATTGGGAAACAATTGAATTTAATTATTCTTTGTCAAAAAAAACAAAGAAGTTAAGAAATTAGCTTTTATCGTATTTAATGGATCTAAAGCTTAGGTATAATTTTTATTATTCACTTTTAAAGCTTTTAATATGGGATTGAGTAACACAAATTGGGTTGTATCAAAATAATTTTGCATTATTCCTTGGTATTTATATCTTTCTTGTCGGCATAAAATTTTCATGTAACTAGCGTCTTTAATTAAATTCCATTCGAGAAGAAAATCGTAATTGTACGAAAATTTAATTTTCGTGTCTGGATAAATAAATTGACTTAAAAATATGGTTTAACACTTTCTGCTTCAAAACTCATGACTAATTTTCCTTTTAGTTAAATTGCCGCTTCGACTGTATAATGAATAAAATTGAAACAAATAATTATCTTAAATATTGGAGATTTATGTTGTGTTTCTGCGTATTTTGGGAAAAACACTAAACATTACTCATAAAGCGGAACTATCAAGACAATTTCGAAATTTATCACACAATTCGATTGTCCTATTAGATAATAACGTTAGTTTTTGTATTTGATGATGAAACGTATTTTCGACAGAAAATATCAATAGTTGTGGAAATATGTGAATCCACATTTCCAACTGTCGCAATATGTATGCGGAACCATCGTAATTTGTAATAAGTAGATGTTATTAAAGTTTTCTCTGGACACATTCAACATGCCCTCAATGAGGGTGTACCGGGATTATTAAATAATCTACGTTACGAGAAGTCTCGGCCGGATGGTAAAATTAAAAAAATTACACTTTATTTTGCTGACTGCGTTTTGGTTATGAATAATATTCCCAACTTGACCTTCTTGACGGCAATAATGTCATTTTGAAAAGGATTTTCGTATCAAAGCACCTCTTACTTGTGCAGCTTACGAGAGAATGCTTTCATAGATAGTACATCTTTCCTCTTAGCAGCCAACTTCTAAATTCCGAAGGATAAGAGACTCTTTACTCTTTAAAAAGCTGTAAGGCAAGAACCTAGTGATTTTCAGAATATTACACTTTTCTACATAAGTTTCTTTTTCAGTTTCGTGGTTATAAAACGAATTACTTCAAGTTTACACGATTTAAAATGAACATTTTCTAGATTAACTGACGATTTTCATGCGGTGTGTTATGTGCATATAAACTTTGTATATTTACTCTACTCTCTCAGTTCGCTTTGTATCGGATTGTTGGTTCCGACTTTTTCAAATTAAATCAGCATAGGGTTGTATATCTTACAATGTATATATCGTTTAATGATGTGTATCTTAAATGTGCTTATCGTTTATGCTGTTCGTATTCCATACATTTAATGTGTAATCGAACAGAAAGATTTGAAAGCTTGACGGTAAAATAAGAGTATAATCAACAAAAAGAAGTTGAAGTGTTGAGTGAAAGTAACTAAATTACTGATTAAACAATTTTAATGGGAACCTTAACGACTATAATTCATGTAAGTTATAATTCTAAAAATAATAGTTTATTGAGAAATAGTGATTCGAAGCGAATTTATTTATTTATTATTCGTTGGGATGGAGTTATTTGACCAATAGTTTTCTTCGCTTGCAACTTCTTTCGTGTCAGGACTAAGAATCCTTTTCTTGAAGTTAAGGTTAACTATTTGCCACTCATTCTCATTTTGTATAACCAGTAGTCGAAATTGGGGATTTGTTATTGTATCCATCCTAAGAATAGAATCGATAAATGTTCTATACCTAGTGTGTCCAATTAGGTTTTTAAAAATTGCATCTTTTTTTTCTTTTCTGTGGGGCATCGCTTGTTTTATACACATTTTGATTAACATTTGCGCTTTGTTTAGTTTTACCAAGGTTGCTGTCGAAACTTTTCTCTTATGGGGTTGCCGTCTCAATCCCATCGTAATGGACATCGTTAATTCACATCCACATGAAGCAACTTGCGGAATGCGGAAAGAGACCTCATGCTGACATGACACCACGGGAAGAATTCAAACGACCTTGTTTACAAAGTTTCAACCTAATTATCACATATAAAACGAAGCGGGTACAATAAGGAAATTAGTTCGAGACAGAGTTCAGTCACGAGTTGCAAACCCAGTGCAGTTCGTTTGACAGTGTATACCAAATCAGCAGTTGTTGAGCAACGGCGGCCCGTACGACATCGCAAGACAGCGTCCAATCGTTCAACAATTTGGACGTCATCTAATACGAACGCCAGCACTTCTGCAAACGCTGCATCTCGTACGCTACGAGTGCATTCGACCAGCTGTAAGTGAATGTAAATAAACTCAATTAAACATCCAACTAAACCGACTCCGCCAGTTCTTTCTCTGGTTAAACCGCTGTCTAGTACAGACCCTAGATACCACACTCTATTAGTGTTTCTAAACTAATAGTTATTTTTGATGTTTACTCAGGTAGAATAGGGAGTGGTGGTGTTTTAATGAAAACTTATATTACATTAAGCTGGGACTCTTATCATGTAAAATGTATTTGTTTACTTGCTCCTGTTAAAAATGGATGCACTTTATTGAGGTCTATACATTGTAAGCCGTAATGAAATTATATCTCACTATACAGGTTGTCTCACCGGGAACCGCCATTAGCAGTATACGGAAAAGTATACATGGAAAAAATTTGAAAATTTGGACAATGACTAACACCAATAGGGCCAACTCAACTAAAATATTTTAATCTTTTGATACTTCCGGTTGTGACGGAAATCGACATCAACTTCGTTTGTTTAAATGGAACACTCTATATATTATTGCATTTTCGGATTCTACTTTAAATTTTGGGACACTTTGTATAACACTCCCTGTAGCTAAGAGTTATAGATTTTGAGATAATAATTTTTCTAGTATAATTTTACAGATGCAAAAATTCTGAGTAACTTTTTCGGGAACTCCATAGCGGGTTAATTTTTGGTTTGTATAAAAAGAATGGACTATAGCAAACAAAGATGTGTCCATAGATTAAAAATGTGATATTAATTGCTTCATATTTGTTGTAACATTTTGACATCTTCAAAGAGCAGTAACTTTTAAGTCAAATGGAACACCCTGTATTGTTACTCTGTTGAAATTCTCTTTCAAATCACATAAGTATTGTTACCATTACGGTTACGCTCGTGACCTTCACCCGTCGACGTTCTTAAGCCAATCCAGGTTGGTGGGACGGTCGTTGACTTTAGTAACTCGGTCAAATACCTAGGTATCACACTAGATAAGAGACTGAATTGGAAGGAACACCTGGTGAATGTCACCAACAAAGCCACCAAGGCACAGTTAATATGCAATAGACTTGCAGGTAAAAATGGTGCTGCAAGCCTGAAATACTGCGATGGATGTATTGCATGATCGTTCTCCCCATTATTACGTACGGTGCGGTCGTTTGGTGGCGAAAACTTTCTGAGTTTACCGCCAAGAAGAGACTTGATAGAGTGCAGAGACTCGCATGCATATGCATCACCGGAGCAATGCGTACCTGCCCTACAGCAGGTGTTGAGCATCTTTTGGGCCTGACCCCTCTCCATATTATTATTGAAAGGAAGGCTAGGCTGGCCGTTTTGCGCCTTGAAAGATTGGAAAAGGATGGCGGTCCGAGGCTCAATCACCCGGACAGGACTTTACTCAATAGGCGATATATCCTGATTCCCACTCACAGAGACGATATAAACAGGGACTTCCTATTTGAAACCAACTTCCGGACGGTACTAGGCAGTAATGAGGAGAGACGATTCAAAAGTGACACCCAGATCTTTACAAGCCAGAGTGAGTAATGGAGACGTCGGAAAATAATATTTAAAAAGAATTGGGGACTTTGCTCTGGTATAAAAACGATGTGACATTTAGAAACGTTTAGATCTAAGTTTATCAAAAAGATCAAGCCTTCTCTGAAGCACAAGAGCATCAGACATATCACGTATTACCTGAAATATCTTCATGTCATCCGCATACAGTAGGCAGTGATAATTGAGAGTAGGTGCGACGTTATTGACAAAAATATTGAATAATAGGGGCCAAGAACAGAGCCTTTGGGGTACACCCGAAGGGACACTTGAGACACGCGACCGGAAGCCAAGCAGCTCAACAAATTAGGTAACTCATGAGTAATTGTTACTCAAACCAAAAGCGTGAAGCTTTGAAATGAGAATCTCATGGTTCAAAAATTGAAAGCCTTACTAAAATCGGTGTACACAACGTCCACCTGGAAACCAGAATCCAGGATTTACCAACAAACTGGTGCATAACAGTTAAATTGGTAATTATGGAACGCCCTCTAATAAAGTCGTGTTGACAGCTGTGAAGCTTTTGGGAGATCCTAGAAGCGATGTGGTTATATAAGCAAAATTCAAAAAGTTTTGAGAAATTACAGAGAAGCGCGATGGGACGATAGTTAAGAACATTGGATCTGTCGCCTTTTTTATGAACGGGAACAATTCGAGCAGATTTCCAATCAACAGGAGTGCGTCTCTGTTGAAGGATCAGATTGAACCTGGATCGATGATATGCCGGCAGACATATCAATATGATGTCCGATAGCGAGGCGGCCATCTCAGCGCTGAGCAGTTGCATCATCACCTCAAAGATGGTAAGAACTTGCAAAAAGAAACTAAATAAACTAGGGGCATGCAATAAGATCACCCTAGCTTGGGTCACAGGACATTCTGGGATTCCTTGTAACGAGCAGTCAGATGCCCTTGCCAGGAAAGGGGCGACCACGCCGTTTGTAGGACCAGAGCCCTTCTGTGGTATTGGCAAGCACACAATACGTGAAGTACTCCGGGCTGAAGAACGGAAGGAAAATTCAGAACACTGGGTCAATTTACCAGGGCTGAGGTAATCCAAAGCTCTACTAGGTGACTTAACCGGTAAAGAGCACAAGGATTACTTAGCAGCTAGCAGGAATAACTTAAGAATTCTCATTGGTTTTCTGACGGGGCACTGCCATACTTGGCAGACATCTTGCTAAGATTGGTGTAAGAACTAACTCGACATGCAGATTTTGCTGCGCGTCGAAAAAGACCCCGATCCACCTACTTACGGAATGTGAAGCCACGCTTACCAGAAGGTGGAACTGTTTTGGGAAACAATTCCTCGAACTGGAGGAAATTACTTTAAGGTCAGTCCTGAGATTCCTCAGAGAAATTAACCTACTGGAGGAGCTATCAGAAAGGAGAGCACAATAATCAGTACTAATTCTGTGCTACACACCCCAGATTACATCTATCTACCATTACAGTTACTACTTTTCGAGATATTTGCAATTTTTTACTATTGGGGCTACCAGATCTGTTATGTTAACAGTTTCAAAATTTATTGGGTTATGTAAAATTCACACAGTTTTATGTTTCTCTAACAATACTAATCATGGCCAATTCAATAACAGATCTGGTAGGCCCCAATAGTAGAAAATTGCAAATATCTCCAAAAGTAGAAACCGTAATGGCAACAATACTTATATGATTTGAAAGAGAATTTCAACCTGCACACTACAGAGTAAAAACTACAGGGTGTTTCATTTTTCATTTCATTAAAATATTATGATAACATTCACATATTTCAGTACTGTTTTTAATGTGTTATACAGTGTCATATTACAATTTCTAACACAATTTTATTCGATAAGTCTATTTTGCTTATATGTAAATATGTAACAAGTTTCGATGTCATCATTACTGTCGTCATCAAACGTCACTAAAGGATTAGAACCTCTATCTACGCTTATGCTTACGTAAATAGTTGCTTACTCGGACAAACTTCAGTCGCTTCAGGTGAAAACATCTGTACTTTTAATTTTGACAACCATTTCTCCATTTATCGAGATTACTATGAATCTAAAGTACCTTACCATTAATGCTCAGACACAACTTTACACCGTGAAATTCAAATGACATCTCATAGGATGCACTGACATGAAATATTTGACAATTAATGTCAGAGTGATACAGACAGTAATAATAGGGTCAGAGAAAAGAACAATAAAATAAATACAAAGAGAAGCTTTAGTAGAATGAATTAAAATGTTTGTTTCTGTAAAAATATGTGATGTTTCAAAAAACCTATAATAAAAAAGTTTTCTATATGGTTCCAACCTAAGTAAACACACTGTATATGTTAGTCTGTAACTAAATTAAAAGTCAAATTCCCATAATGTTTTATTCACTTAAGGACATTAGTGTGAAACATTAATAAATGTTATCAACAGTGGCGGCTCGTGGTCAATCATACTGGGAGGTCAAAAATTAATTTAAAAATAGGCATACTTAAAAAATATAAATAACTCAAATGCACTGCAAAATTTTATACAATCTACAATTTTGTTCAAAATATAGCGATTTTTCGAAACATTCTCATTAAAATCTCTAAGGGATTTTCTGTAAGCATTGTCTAGCTGTGTACGAATATCAACATTTCCTACGGTTGCAAAATTTACCGAGCATTTCATGTGTTCTGCAGACGAAACATGTTTTTTTATTTTCTCTTTTAAATGTTTTAAATCTCTGACACCGGATTTGGACTATAGCGAGTCTGACGAGTCTTTAGAAAATAATAAACAAACAAAACAGTAAAATACATTTGATACTTTACAACCACATATCCAGTTAGCTAAATCGTACATTACCTTGCGAAAGTTTCGATGAACATCTTTATTTTTGTCTTTGCTAGTTTGTCGTAAACTTAGTTCGTAAACGTAAAATTTGCCTTGAACTCAACTAATTTTGTAAAATTAAGTTTGTTAGCACTTTTTAGTTGTTTAATTTTCTGCACTACCGACATTTTCTATTATAGCGCATGCACACGCGAATCAAAAATAGTATTTTTACAAAACAACACAACAACAGTAAAACATATCAATATAAATTCTTAAATTGATTTAAAACACGCGAAAATCGAATCAAAAATCGAGCGTAGTTGTACACCCTATACGAAGTCGACGTAAACTGCGGGATCCGGCTCATGACCCAAAGTTGATTATTGTTTCGACGTTCGCGTTTATTCGGGCGCTGCACGTTTTTGAGTTTTTCCGGGTAGATCTAATTCAATGAGGACAATTCGCACCGCCAGCCCAAGGTTGAAGAGGATGAATTACGAACGACGGCCGATAAATTTTAAGTTATTATACTTGCGACTTTTGCGAGTAAATTACCTATTTTAATAAAACACGTAATAATTAATATTTTTTATATATTGTCAACATTTTTGGGAGGTCATTGACCAATTGACCATATGGACCAGCCGCCACTGGTTATCAATAAAATATTTGTTACGTTTTTTCACAATTGATCACAATGTATGTAATTAATACCAAAGATATTTTCTACATGTTGCGTGTTTCTTACCGAAGTAACGTTTAGTTAGTAAGATTTGTTCGAAATGTAAATAAATGGAAAACAGTTAGTATTTAATACATCTTTGATTACGTGCTTAATATTGATAACACAACATTATTCCACGCGTTCTAAAATTCGTTCACAAATTAGTATAATCAACATTAAAACTAGTTAGGAATGTAAATAAACTTACATTTATTAGATATTTGCTAAATTTCATTTTGATTATTGTTTAACAAAACTCTACCCCGTCTAAAAATAAAAACACAACACTGGTTTCAGTAGGGATTGATTGGAACCGATATCATTAAGTTTTTAACTAACTGTTATTCTTTGTTCAATTACAATCTAGTCTTGTTCAGCAAAAGAAAGTCTAATAACTCGAATGTCTTTTGATCCCATTGCAACCCTAATTAAGTCTTCAATATCAGGGTATAGCTTTCACTGGAGATACGCTTTAATCCGAGGTTGCGGAAGAACCGATTTTCAAGAAGGAAATCCAGCGACACTTTTACAAAAGCGTTCATGGAAAAATTTATACCTTGCCACCTGGTACTAAAATATATCCGGCTCATGATTATAAAGGTTTGACCTCAACATCGGTGGAAGAGGAAAAGCGATTAAATCCGCGACTTACCAAAAGTCTGAAAGAATTTATCGACATTATGGAAAACTTGAATTTACCTTATCCTAAATGATCGGTGAGTAATTAAAAAGTTTTATAATTAATTTAGTCGGGGGGTTATTAATGGCATCGATAAGAATTTGTTAAAATTTCAATTTTGTTGAAGCATTCGGGTAAAATACATTTCTTATTTTATTTTTGCGCGCCGCATTGTGGCTCGCTTCTGTTCCACGGTTGACCAAACAGATAATATCCTCCGGATATTTAGCTACTTTCAGTTCGGTTATTTTATCCCGACATATGCGAGACTATTGGAATAGTTTCGTTATCAGAGAGATTTGCCCTTAGTGCCCTTTAATTGATCAAACATGTTGCTAAACAACGAACGTTGTATTTCAAATGCCATGTGACTATTTCCGTATTCTTAACTAGAAATTTTAAATAAACGTCTTAAGATATTTATGGTTCTGTTCAGTTTGAAATTACTTGCGTGTTTCCTGAAAATTTTAAATTATTATGCAATATCTACACATAACTTAGCGTCGGATATTATTACCATCATGAAATACACCAACTTATACAAATTAATGAGACTTAACATCGTCGTAAAGTTATTTAATGCACATTTCAACGACCCTAAATTCAGATTTAAATTTTCAGATCAAAAACACTTTATTTATGTGACAGTATACTTAATTTGCTTTTCTTTTAGTTCAAATCAAAATACTTGTTTGGTATGAATAATTAAATCATACTGTTTTTAATGATGTTTTAGTAAATGTTACATTTTCAAACAATCGTATGTGCGTACATTTTGAAACATAAGGGTGACACAATTAAAATACACAAATCCGAAAATGAATAAATGCATAACTTTAAATTTTTGGCGCCCAACTTGGGGCAGGAAATTGTAGTAATTGAAAAGGTCAATGCTGGGAATAAATTTACAGGAGGATGTTAAGGTAAGAGTAAAGAACCAAATTCAGACATTGCCAAATTTATTTATCGGCAGGAAAAAGGAAGGAGCTAGACAAGAGTTCTAACTACACCAAAGGCAGATTCCATGCAACAGCTTACATGAATGTTAGATAGGATATTCAATAAATTCGACATCAAACTTTAAGATGTAGATAAGAAATTAACAGATGGGAGGAATTACATCATGGACAAGTTTAATAAAAGACCAGGGTTCAAAATTGTGTCGAAATTTTGATTGATCTCTCACTATCAACTAAACTAACTGGCTTAAATGAATTGTACTGGGGAACAAACTCACAAGGAATGATACTAATGATTAACTGATAAACGTATTTTTATTTATTCAAGATAACTAACTATGCAAGTCTATCGAGCAAACGAAAACCGAATCGCTATTAAGCAGGTGTGACTAAATGTCAAACAATAACCACAATAAAAATATTTTCCGCCTACCGATATTGATATTTCTGATTATTTTCACTTACTTTTCTAACATACTTCCACTTTTAAATTAGTATTTTTTAAAACGAAATCAAACTTAACTATAGGAAAGTATATCAGGGACACGAACTCTTCTTCCACTCTTGGTGTACACTTCTCTAAATTTATTTATAGTGAAGGATTCAACTTCGGGATTATCACAAGATTCTTGAATCATCATGACCTTATGCTCTTGGATCTTGACCTCGTGTTTGGGAACCATCTTGACATTCCCTTGACCTCCATAGGATGTTGAATGGGTCTACAAACTCCCCTTTAGTGGTCTTGACACGTAATACTCGAATTACTCCATCTTTTCCAGGATAAACCTCAATTACTTTTTTCCAAAGACCAATCAATCTTTTGTCATTGTCCTTTTCGACAAGAACAACATCACTCACTTTGACAATTTTAAATTCTTCCGGCCAGAATCACGAGATACAAGTTGACCCAAATACTCACTTCTAAAACGCTTCCCTCATGTCACTTTCCCATCTCTGGCGATAGGCAATTGGTCTTGTCAAATCTTTATTTTTGAATTGATCCAAATCCATGACTCCAACCTCACGAACTTCTTACAAAAACATTGACGGGGTAATAGGTATTAGATCTTCAGTATCTTCTGAAACATCTCGAGTTGATAATTGCTTCCGTATCGCAAAGGATGATCATCAACTTTTCATAATGTAATGACGACGGTGGATTAAAGATCCATTTAATCCTAATGATGTTGCTTCTGCTTGTATTTTTAACCAAACAAAATTTTTGTTACAACAAAGTTTTGTTCATTATCACTATAAATCACACTTGGACAACCTTTTCTATCGATGAACCTCCTAAGACCCAGAAGTAAAGTTTGTGTTGAGAAGAAATAACCCAATTTCAAATGTACAGCCCAAAACTGCACATGTAAACAATAGGATCCATGATTTTCCCATCCCTAAGGTGCAGAGGTCCAGCTAAGTCCACTCCAATTATTTCCAGAAACCAAAACGTCTCTTACTCTGTTAACCGGTAATTCAGAGGGTCTCTGTTAATTTTATTTACTTCAAACCTCCTGCATTTGACACTTTGATAAAATTTCACAAATAATTTTTCTTTTCTTCAAAATCAGAACCTCTCGAAGGGTTGCCGACAGGGTTTAAACTCCAACATGACATAGCCTTTTATGCTCATACTTGACTAAAACCTCTGTTATCCCGTAATTCTAAGGTATTAGCAGTGGGTAACGAGAATCCTTCTCATCCATTATTCGGGCTTCTTTTGTTTTGAACTTTGAACAATTTTCAGGTTATCTCTCTTTTTTCTATTTTATCCATGAGACAACCTTTTGATCGATTAGCGGTTTTCTTCCGACAATTCTCCACGAAGCTTCTCACATAGGCTACCATTCTGATGATTTTCAAATAATCCTGAAAGAATCCTAAGAACCTTCTTTCTTTCGCTGGACCGTAAGTAATGATGAGAGTGAGACAACTCCATATTTCTTTTCCTTGTTGACCTTATCTTTGTTTTCCTGGACATCCAAAACTGACCAAATACTTTCTTTTAACCATAAAGGACCCTCCTACAATTTATATTTAAGTAATATATTCTCTTTACATTATCTTGAGGGGTAAGAAGAAATTAGCAAATCTCTTGCATCTCGGATAAAATTTTGTAATTCTGAGTTGCTATCCACTGAAGTAACACTCTGCACTAAGGAGAAACTTTAAACTTCTCTTGAGCCAAATTCTCCCACCAAGGTCGGAAGTTGTCTAGCGGAAATCGAAATAAATCTTTTGTTACCAGGTGTGGGAAATACTTTCTGTTAAAGGCCATAATGGCGGTAGTCTCGATAAGGCATAAACTACCTAGGTAGATTAATGCAAAAGTTGTGCGGTAAATTCTTTAAAACCGCATAAGGGAATACTGGGTGAGAATACTAAATTTTGAGTTACTTTAAACACCACATAATATTTCGGAATGAAGATCACTTTAACCGCGTATAGCGAAACTAGTAACTACCCTTTTTCTAACTTCAAACACATGTCATATTTATGAAGACTAGACGACGAATTGCTCCAAAACAAAAGGTAGCGTTATACTTTAAACAAAACGCACGTACCGCTGCTAAAACTTGTTGTTGTACAAAATTTTGAAATGTGTCATAATAACAAATTAAATCTAATTAATATTTTTAACACAAAATAACAAGCCAAAGCAACAATTATACGAAAGCGAACATCTTATCAGGGAGCATCACAACGAAAATATTCACAAGGGTTACAAGTATAGGTACTAAATTGTGTCTAAATAACATTTTTAGCACAATTTAGCAAGCGAAGGCGAAAACTTAATGCGAACACGAACATATTTTGCCGAATGTACAACCCTAATAGCAAAGACACTTCCTCTCTCTCTCTCTCCATCAGTTCATAATTTTCTAAAATTTTCTTTCAAGTGTTCTCTCACTCTCATCCTCTCATCACTTCTTCTTTGCCTCTTGATTCTAATATATATATCTGGCTATTCCTTTGTATTTTCCGGTATTTTGTCACTTCTTACTGTTAATCACTCTTTGTTGTTCTCATTATGACTTCCCTACGCTATACTGTTTTTTTGCCTTATCTGTACGTCTTTGTGTTTTCTTGTTACCTAGTTTTTATGCTCCTCCATCTCATCTTATTCGTTTTATCTTTTCTTTACAGTATTCTACCCTTTCGTAATCAAGTTTTATTTTCTCTGCACCGTACCTGTGTTTTTATTCTCCACTTTCATCATTCTCTCCTCATCCTTTCTCTGTATCTCACCGCAATTTTTTCTCACGAGATCCTTATTTCATTTCATTTTATCTATTCTTCTACTACATATTTTGTTGTTTGCTTCTCTAATTCTAACCTCCATTTCCAATGTTTAATTTTGTTTTCTAGTCTCCTTCTTTCCATACTTCTTGCTTTAAAATCCGAGCTTTCTCTCTGAACGATGGGATCCTCAGACCGTTCTACAGGACTTCAAATTTCTTATATCCTAAAGTAAACGTTTGAGAATGGAGATCAACCTGCATCTCATCGCCCGAAATATTGTTAGTGGACGAATCAAAGCTACCGCATTAGGTGCACAACTTACGGAAAAAATCGATTTCAGTTTGCATTTTTATTGTTGTTTATTTACTGAACACTTTGACCTTATCACCAATTCTCGATAAAGATAATATCCACTTCGAAGACATAGGTACTGAAGAACATCATGATGATGAACACGATGGTGTCTCATTTGGATTGGTCTCGGTAGTGTATTTACCGTAAAGTACACTGGGGTCATAGTTACAGCCATGCCGGACATCACGTCGGGGCATAATATCTTTATTAATCATTTTCGTATTTTAGCAAATGGCACTAAACTTTACCAAAATGATAAGATATAATCTGGGGTGTGTAACACGGAATCAGTACAAATTATTAATGCTTCCACTCATTGAACAACTTTCATGGTTTCTGAACTATTTCTATTCCAGGATTGAGAGGAGTAATATCCTCCGGTTCGATAAATCGTTTCTCAGATAGTTCCATCTTCTAAAACAGTAATTTCACATTACGTAGAGGGTGGATTATGGGGCTTCCTTCGACACCCAGGAAAATTTACATGTTGTGGTATGGTTGTCATACCAATCTTTGCAAGATGTCCACGCACCAAGTTAGTAGCCCTGAGAATTATTAGGCGGTTTCTGCTGATTGCTACGTAATCTCTGTTGAAATCACCTTAGTAGAGTTTCTTTGCTGTAGTTGTGGTAAATCATGGCCATTCGGTTTTCACTTGCACGTATATATGTGCTTGCTCATCCAGATAAAAGCGTACGAAGGGCGTGACTAGTTCCAGAGCGAGGAGCATCCGTTTGCTTCGGTTGCCAGGAAGCTTAAAGTGTCACGGGACCATGCTAGATATGACTTTTATTACATGTCCTAACAGTTTATTTAGTTTTCTTTTACAAGTTTCTAACCATCATGAGTCGAGTGATGCGAATGAACTCAACGCTGAAATTACCGCTTGGCTATTGGACATAATATATTGATATGTCTGTCGACATACCCAGAATCTAGCGTTCCAATCGTGAGACTTTTTGCTGAAAGATATTGGTGTGCCCCCGCACCAGTATCCTTAGCCATTCTTGATTCGTCTGTGAATTAGCATGAATTTGATCATCTGCACGCAGAGATGAAATTCCCTCCCAGCCACCAAATGTTTCTTAGTTTCGTTGTGCCCTCCGGAAGTTCACTTTAATAGGAAGTCCTACTTATATCGTTTCTCTGAGAAAGCATGGGATATCTCTATTAGTAAGGTACTTTCTAAGTGATTGAGCCTCATATCTGGTCTTTCAAGGTGTAGTAGCGCCAGATTGAGCCTCACTGATGTAATCGTGAGTAGAGAGAAGTTACCCCCTGTTGTATGTTGCGTTTAAATTCATAAACAGACAGCTACTTCGGTACATTCAGGAGGTGCCATTTAATAAATATTTTATTAAATAGAACCAAAGAAGATAAGTGATGGATTTATTTGCGTGTTTTCTTTAGTCAGCTAAGATACGCTGTTGTATGTTTGATTATGCTGTGATATCAGTTATTACTGCACAACTGTAAATACGTTGAGTAGTTACATTTGAGGCAACCCTTTCAAATTTTCAATGGTTTTGATCTTCTTTTGTTCCTTGCACTTTGACAGAGATTTTTCAGATTTTTTACATTGTTTTCGCTTTCTTCCCTTTTCTTTCCACGGTATTTGCGTGTTTGATTATTCAATAAATGCTGAATGGTTATGTTCTTTTATTAATTTTGTACAATCGTACTAAAAGCAGAAATGTTGCAATTCATATAAGAAGTTAGAATTGGAAATAATCATACAGTAAAGAGAATTGGGAGAAAAAGTAGTATAAGGTTTTACCGATGATATTGGCGGCGAAGAAGAAGAAGATTAGAAGAGTGATTAAGAGTTTCTGAATAAGTATTTGGAGAGAAAAAATACAAGCAAATGTTGAAAACGAAAATAATACAAATTTAAAAAGAAAAGGAAAACTAACGGAATAAGAAATGTAATGGGGATTGAAAAGATAGAGAAAGTGAACAAATACACATATTTACGTTATAATATAAGATATGACAAGAAGGATAGGGAGCACATAAGAGACTTAGACAGAAGGAAATAGACACGTATGGTGGAATTTTTTCATGAGAATATTTGGAAAAAGAAGGTATGGCAGTTTTGAGAAAGCTAGTAAGAAGGGATGGTCATCATTTGTGGATGGAGAGGGAATAGTATGAGCTAGAAATACAGGAAAGTTTAGGAACAGTTGAAATATAGCAAGAAGGGAAGTTAAAATAGAAAGGCTACGAATAGAAACAGGAAAGAGAGTGTTGAGATGTGAAGAACATGGAAAAATATAGATACGGCAAAAAAAAGAAGAATATAATTATCCAAAGATGCGGATATGCGAGAAAGGTTAAGAGAGGACGGAAGAAGATGGAAGATAAAATAATAGCGAAAGATAAAGACATACAATTACAAGAATAAAATCAAAATAAAAGGACTGAGGTTATAGGCAAGTTACTAACAGACATGATTCAAAAGTGTATAACAGAGGAGAAACAGAAGAATTAGAGTAAAAAGATTTTCAAGCTGGAATACAAGGAAAAATGAAAATAAGTATTGGATGAGTGATAAAAGATAGATTGTGTGGTTGATAAATGGGGATAATGTAAAAAATATAAAGAAATTGTGCGGAGAGTTAAAGAATTGAGTAAACCCAATGAAAGCTGCTACTGCGAGAGAAAAAGAAGAAGGGAAAGTTCATAGTTAACCACAAGGATTATGCGAGAATTATTAGTATGGAAAACTTAGGTGCTCTCTCATTTCTCCTCCCAAATTTAATATGCTGTTACACTCATGAAATTTAAAACTTGGACACCACAATTTCTGTAAACAAAAGTTTGCACATTGTGAAGCGGGCTTAAGGGTATCATTTACAATTCTAACAGCAGGTAGTCTCAGCAGGGGTTATCTTATAGAAGGACTGTAGAATGAATCATTACACTAAGCACGTTTTAGAAAATAGGTAATTTACGTTGCTTACTTAATTTTTTCTTTAAAGAATATATTTGAAGGTATCGCTAATTAAACACCATAGCTCGATTAATTATCGAATCAAAATTTTGTTTAGGAAATGTTTACAAAATAAAATTAGAAATAATTTTGATTTAAAAACGTCTACAAGCAATAACTTTTAAATTAAATCAAAAACTAAACATGGTTATTTGGGTTGACTGATTATTACTTATTTTTAAATAAATCTAACCTACTAATTATTGTAAGTTATTAAAAAAATCATTAAACTCTCTATTCATAATATTTAGTCCTTACAAAATGTATATTTTATGACGTTTCATTTTTTCTGTAGTTAATATAAAAAGTGAAAATAAAAACTAAGGCAATTCTTATTGTCAACGTATATATTTAGTTTTTGACAAGAATTTATTACATAATTATAATTAAGATACCAAGTTATAGTTTAAAATTAAATGAAAACTTTTTTTTAAATAAAGGTATTACTATATAAATAAATATAAGAAATCAATAATGGGTGTGACCTCCATTATTATTGATACATTCTTGAGGCGTCTGCTCATTGACGCTATCAAGGTATCAATATAATTAATATTAATCGTTTCCCATGCGGTATCAATGGCTGCAATTAGTGCATTACGGTTTACTGGTATAAAATTTGGCCCTTGTTGTCTTCGGATAACAGCAAGTATTCGAGCCCAAACATTTTCGATAATGTTAAAATCTGGGCTTTTGCTGGCCAGGGTAACAGCTCCAAGTTATTTTCTCGTATCCAATTGCGCACAACCCGCGAAGTATGAATAGGGGCGTTGTCCTTTAACAACAAAAATACATTATGAAAATGTTAATTCAACAGATCCCGAACTATTTTTTGGAGAAAGTATAGTGAAATAAGAATACTTACTTGTTGGAAAATATAATCTTCGTCTGGATAAAACACTTCGACTGAAGGTTTCATAATAGTTTCCAAAATATCTAAATACGCAGCAGAATCAAGACGTCCATCGATAGCCCAACAAACTCCTGGACCCCGCGCGCTAACCCAACCCCACACATTCACAGAAAAATAACCACTTCGTTTTTAGGACATATGTGATTATTTTCGTAACGAGTTCCTTCCATTCTAAAAACTTTTAGTGGTCCATCGTTGCGGCTATTGAACGTTTTTCGTCGCTAAAAATCACTCGATTCCAAAATTCCAAAGGTTCGTTCACATATCGCCTTGCAAATTCCAGACGACGTCTCATATTTTCGTCACTGAGAACTTCTTTCGCAGCAGCATTATACTTCTTTATTCCCATCTCCTTTAATCTTTTTGTGCAGTTATACGGCATCCGGAAAATGTGTATCTGCTATAGCCCTGGAGTATGTAGCAAATGGTTGTTCTGTTACGTAATGAAACAACTCGAGATCTTGAGCACGTGTAGATACTTTAGGTCTACCACTTCCGATGGCTCTTTCCAAAGTGTGTTCAAGATTCCATTTTACTCGGTAATGCCCTACGGTGCTTTTGGTATATCTAACATACGTGAAATTTCACGCACGCTACGGCCCGCCGCTAATTCCGAAACAATCCGCGCTTTCAAATCAGCACCGAGATGAGGTGGCATTTTCACAACACTTGAAATTTTAAACTAAAATGGAATTTACATTTCTTACTTTATTTATTGGTTCACACTACCCCTTCTCAAACAGTAGGTAATTGTTTATTTATTACATACTTCTAATGACCAATGTAACAACCCTTAGAGCAATATGACTCAAAGGAAGTAAATTAAACAAGCAAGGATATTCTATTGTTATTGAAACTTATTCATAAAGTAAAAGCCATTTCCTTATAATGCTAATGGACAGGATTTTTTTTAGTATTAAGATTACAATAGAGGACTTATAAACTTTCGAAAATATCTAATTATAAATATTTACACTGCAATTGCGCTTTTTCCTTAATAATTTCTTAGCAATAACATACACGTTCTTGGTTTTAAGTTGTCATAAATTTGATATGATATAAATTTGTGTTTCTAATATTACATCACAAACTAATCTTTATTCGCCAAAAATTGTTGCTTAAGTTGTAAAGCTTCGTACACACCTGAACAACAAACCGAGCAACAAACATAACAACGAACCGAAAGTCAAACAGAACGACAAACGATCTTTTATGATTTCCACAATCCGAACAACAAACGGAACGTTTGTGCTGTTCCATAATTATTTTCAGTAGTTTTCAGTTCATATATATTTATTATTGAGAAGAGAAAATTGCGGAAAACAAGAAGATAGTGCCAACCAAATTTTTACGCACAAAGAAGAGTAAAAAATTATAATTTACTTCGCTTTTTTTATTTTGGAAATTTCCCGCCCAAATGATGCTAATAGGGACATCATTTTTTTCTTGCATTCTTAAACACTGATTAATTTAAAACATTTTTCTTCTGTCAACTCCATAATATTACCTAAAACACAACAAACCCACAAAAGGGAGGACAAAAATAAATAATTTAATTCTCCCGCATAAGTTTGTTCGCCGTTTTGTTTAGATTCGTCCAAACCTGCAAACGCATTCGCGCGCATTTTCTTTGATGTCGGAGAAAAAACCGACAAGTTGCGGGAACGCCGCAAACCGTTCGTGGAACAATCAGGACTTGCGAATCTGTTCTAAAATTCGTACGTAGCACCGTCCAAATTAATGTTCCGATTGCCGTTCGGTTCGTTGTTCTGTTTGTTCCTCGGTTTGTTGTTCAGGTGTGTACGAAGCTTTACAATAAGCATATTAATATGAACTATATCTTATGAAAGGAGAGTTATGTAACTATAATTAACGACTTAACGTTACGTTAGTAGATTCCATTTACTATTTACACATATTTTCTTGGAACATTCGATAATTAACTATCGGGATATGATGACCCTATACTTCGCAGGTTGTGCGCAACTGGATACAAGCAAATAACTTGGAGCTGTTACCCTGGCCAGCAAAAGCCCAGATTTTAACATTATCGAAAATGTTTGGGCTCGAATACTTGCTGTTATCCGAAGACAACAAGGGCCAAATTTTATACCAGTAAACCGTAATGCACTAATTGCAGCCATTGATACCGCATGGGAAACGATTAATATTAATTATATTGATACCTTGATAGCGTCAATGAGCAGACGCCTCCAAGAATGTATCAATAATGGAGGTCACACCCATTATTGATTTCTTATATTTATTTATATAGTAATACCTTTATTTAAAAAAAAATTTTCATTTAATTTTAAACTATAACTTGGTATCTTAATTATAATTATGTAATAAATTCTTGTCAAAAACTAAATATATACGTTGACAATAAGAATTGCCTTAGTTTTTATTTTCACTTTTATATTAACTACAGAAAAAATGAAACGTCATAAAATATACATTTTGTAAGGACTAAATATTATGAATAGAGAGTTTAATGATTTTTTTTAATAACTTACAATAATTAGTAGGTTAGATTTATTTAAAAAAAAGTAATAATCAGTCAACCCAAATAACCATGTTTAGTTTTTGATTTAATTTAAAAGTTATTGCTTGTAGACGTTTTTAAATCAAAATTATTTCTAATTTTATTTTGTAAACATTTCCTAAACAAAATTTTGATTCGATAATTAATCGAGCTATGGTGTTTAATTAGCGATACCTTCAAATATATTCTTTAAAGAAAAAAATTAAGTAAGCAACGTAAATTACCTATTTTCTAAAACGTGCTTAGTGTAATGATTCATTCTACAGTCCTTCTATAAGATAACCCCTGCTGAGACTACCTGCTGTTAGAATTGTAAATGATACCCTTAAGCCCGCTTCACATGTGCAAACTTTTGTTTACAGAAATTGTGGTGTCCAAGTTTTAAATTTCATGAGTGTACTTGGTTTGTGTAATAAACTACAATTTTTTTGAATAATTTTTGGTAAATTTTTATAACATTTACAAAGCTAAATACACAACTTACTACAGTGAGAGAACTAGTCTTTAATTGTTGGTATCAATGTCAACAGATTTGAACTACAATCCCAATTTTAATTGTTGTATGTAGATTGTTTCTTAAATTCTTGCTAATAACTTTATCAGAAAGAGATTGTTTGTGGAAGATTAAAGTGGCAAGAACATACAGGGAATCCTACGAAAGTCCTTGTGGCTTAATTTTAACAAGTTGCGGTTCTACTCGAAGTAAAACTACTGAAAATAGTGAGATGTAATTTTTTTAATTTAATTTAGGATTTGTGGTGAATTTTTGTGCTATTCTTGTACGTAGTGACATTTAAATGTCTATGATCGTATGTTCTACATAAATAAAATCCTGCTTTATTACTACATTATGACAAATAATTGTTATCGGGCCGATTAGGAGAGTAAATTAATAATTTTAAGCGTCACACATCTTTTATATTCAAACTTTTATTATAATTTGAATTTTTGTAAATAAATGCCAATCTATAAACAATTAAAATAATTTTAAAACAATAGTAATTTTATATATTTATTATATTTTTACGATTTTATATAATTTACTGATTTACAGTCTTAGGTGTATTTATTTTTGATAAAAATAATCCAAAAAAAGAAAATAATAGATTTTATTTTCAAAATTTTGTTATCGTAAACCATTAGTCCTTCATGTTTGAATTTGATTAATTTTTTTAAATAAATACATAATATGCTAGAAATTGTTGACAGCCCTTCCCTGAACAATTGAGAAAATATAGATTTTTAATTTAAAATGTACATTGGTGATGCAAATTTCTTAGCGTTTCGTTTCGTGATAAGAAACGTTTGCAATGGATTAAATTGATAATATTGTGTGACTCCATAAATTGTATTCGTTTTTTTTTAATAACGTAGAATGTTTTGCAGAATTTATGATGAATTTACGTTTATTTCCAGATAAAGCTGTTCCTGCAAACAAAGTATGTTAGTGTTTGAAGATCTTAGTGGTAGTTCAATAAGTATCAATTTAATATTTTCTATATTGTAAATAATATCTTGTTAACAAATTCAAACGTTACACTAATTGATATTTTATGGCAATCAAACACTTACATTTTTGTTGTGAATAAATTTAAACGTTTTATATGTTATTTATTCATGTATTTTATAATATATTATAGTTCTATATTGATGTCAGTAAATTAGAGCTAAACAAATATTTGAATTGTGTGTTTTTTTCAATACTTACCATATCATGGTTAATTTACATTAATTGAAGCAGACAAGAAAATGCTCGAGGTTTTCATAAGTAATAATAAAGTTCATAGGGTAGAATTTGTAACGATAATTTACATTAAGCGCTCAGACATAATTATTAAATGAAAAAAATTTGACGTAGGCGTTTATATGTTAGAAATTAAGAATTAATACATATCTTATTAAGAGCACTTTTAATTTTGAGCAAACTATAGCACCATATTTTATTAAATGAGAATAAATTTAAATGGTTAAATGTAAGAACTGTTTAAAGCGTAATAGATTTACCGCTTAGAAAAAATCGGGGTTTAGAATTCGGATTGTCGTGATTCTTAATTAACAATAAAATTATTACTATAATGAGTTTTGATCTTTTTCAAATTGTTAAATTCACTTTACAAAAAATTGCGGTATAATGATAATAAAGTTTATTTAAATACTGCAATCGTAATTGAACCCTTGTTGAAAGCGCAAAAAATTCCTATGAAACAAATTAACTAATTTGTCCATGAAGGGCGCTTTGATTTGACCGATTTGATTAATAAACAAAATTACTTTTTAGTAAACTACGCTTTGAATATTTATTACTATCAGATCAATTTGTTTTATTTATCCATCCAACATAATATATTGATATGGTGTTCAGAATTGTGCCAGACAATAGATATACCTTAATTTTTCATTAAAATGGCAAATGCGTAGTCAATTTTTCCATGGGACACACGGTATATATTTTTTGTAGTATTATGTAGGAATTAAAAAAATATTTTAAAATGTCACATTCTTACAACTTGGAGTGAACTCCTTTAGTTCGAAGTAAGTGTGCAGGCGTACATATGTGGTTTTTAAAAAAAAAAGAGCTTTAAACAATACAATGAAAATTATGTAGAGATTGTTTTCTAGTTAAGGTAGTAAGCAGTTGCCTAGTTTAATACATGAACCACAGGCGAGTGTCTTAATCGAAATCCTTCATACACGATTTACTACAAAAACGTTTGAAGGCCATCGGAGTGACTGCTAGCAAGACTTCCAGTTAAATTTGGAAGTTTAGGAATTAGAAAGGATATTTTCATGCCTGCTTTTTTGTCATCGATATCCGCGGTTGGTAGTATGGTTTTTTTTTTATGTCTATCAATGCTGAAAATGACCTTTCCTAGCCATCCACGAATACTCTGAGTACATTGATACTGATACAACTTTCTGCAGGTTTACCTTTTTTGTGGTCTAAGATAAAACAAATTGTTGACTTTGCTGGAGAATTCAATTGACATCCATATTTTGCAATCTACCGTTGATGAAATATTGACCTTCAACTGTTTGTCTAATCTAGACAACAGAGACCAAGAATACTACCTACCAAAGATTGGCTCTATAATGATGAATAATGTCTTACATTCTTACATACAGGGTGTTAATTAGGTATGTCGCCAAACCTCAGATTGTTTTACTCAATAATAAGACAAAAACTCTTTATAGGGTCTAAACGATTTGTTTTTATTATTCGGGTTGTGGAAATAATATTTTAATATTTTAAAAAACGTTTTTCGTAGATTACTTGGTGACAGTTTTTTAACGTATACAAAAGGAATGCTTTAAGCCATTATAAAGCAAAAGTGATTTATATCATTTTACCAGTGGCGTGCTCCCTGAAATTCAATTTCAAAAAAATTATAGTACTCAGTTCTTTTCAGAAATTTTATTAGTTTAGTGCATTTTTTAGTTTTGGTTTTATGGTTTTTTTGTTACTTTCAAAACGTTAGCAAACATAAAACATTGAATAAATTAAACCGCAAGCACTATCTCTATGCACGCCACTAGTAAAATAGTGCAAACCACTGTTGGTTTATAAAAATCCTTTGTATACGTTAAAAACGGTCACCAAGTCACAACTTCATACCAATTTACCTGTTTTTAAAAAACGTATTTTAATTCCCCGTATAATAAGCACAAAGCCGTTTAGGACTTGTGTTTATATAAACGTTTGTCTTAAAATTGAATAAGGAAAAACCTCCTAAAGTTTGGTCCCATACTTAATTATCACCCATTATTTTTTGCCTTTATAGAAAATAAACAAGGTTTAGCGCAGAACGTTAAAATGTAGTATTAAAATTGTGCGGTGACATTAAATTTTATTGACAAAAAATAAACAATTTATAGAAAATGTGTTCAAACTAGAAAAATTTTAAAATACAAGTTATAGACAATGAAATTTATAAATAACATTTTTTCAATAAAAAAGCGAAAAAGTAAGCATACCAGATTTTGTTTTTCTAAGTAGAAGCGTTCTGAGGCATTTAAAAACTATTTACAAGGCGCCATCTTCAAAGAGCTCTAGCTCCCTTAGGGAAGCATTGGACTGAATGGATGGGTTAAATTGTCTTAAATTATCTGAGGAATCTCCGATTTTGGTTTGTCAGGAGAGCTTCTGGATACCCTGTATACAATTTTATTCAACAATGTCCACAACGTCTTTAATAATAAAAGATCACGATGAATAATATTTGGCATTTTAGGCAGTTATGAAATGCACTTTTTAAATTTATTCACAGTTCACAGTTCAGGAAAAACCAACTTATGTTTTTTAAATGGAATAGTCCATATTTTATTTCAAATTTGTAATTTGTATCGGTTTGTTTTCCAATCTTCATATAGAATTTTGTATATCTATACCGTATGTTTCAAAAGTTATGATTTGTTTTATGTTAAAATCGTGTTCAATCAATATCTTTTTGGCAGCAAACATTTTATCTTACGAAAGCCATAGTTTAATTTTATTTTGAAAAATGATTTATGAAATTCCACTTACTTTTATACAAGGTGAGACAATAGGTGATTCCCCTATACCTGTAAGTTTGCTATTTTAAAAGATATTTCAAGTTTAGTTACGAAACTCGACGTTCCTTTAGATTTTTAATAATAATCAATATAATCAGGAAAAGCGAGTTTGTGGTTTTGTAATACTTTTCCTTGTTAATTCTTTATTTATGAATATTGTGAAGCTTTTGAAATGAATTTTAGTAATGAAGAAATGACTGACATGATTTACACACTTGGTGCTAGTGATAAAAATGCGAAGACCCCCATTACAACTACCGCCAAATCGTTAGAGAAATGTCTGAAGTAAGTCGGACCTCTATTCAGAGGATTTTAAAAAGTAACCATCTGCATCCTTATCATATGCAATTGATGCAAAAACTTAACGACCAAGACTATGAACGAAGATTAGTTAGATTAGTAAAAAATTATTGAGGATCCAAATTTTTCTAATCAATTTTTTGTCTGTGATGAGGCCACATTCCATACAAACGGTACTGTCAATAGACATAACTTTCAGTATTATGGTGATAGTAATCCGCAATTTCTAAGAATGCGTTCTCTAAACAGATGGGTGCTAATGTTTGGGAGGAATAGTAGGGGAATATATCGTTGGTCCTTATTTTTTTGAGGAGAAAGTAACTGGCAATGTTTATTTAAATTTTTACAAAATCACTTGCCCCATTTATTAACTGTTGTGCCAGAATAACATCAAGACCAAATATGGTTACTCCACGATGGTGCCCTGTCTATTCTACAAGACCTATTATTGAGTTTTTAAATCAAGATTATCCAGATAAGTAGATTGGAAGAGGAGGTCCAATTCTGTGGCCACCTAGATCTCCTGACTATACAACAATGGATTTTGGTATTTGGGGATATGTGAAGTTTGAAGTTTACAAAACCGCGCCTACCACAAAAAGAGAACATGAAAATAAGAATCACGAGGTGTTTCCGAGGTGTAATAGTTCAAATGTGCCAAAATTTATCTCAATCTTTCCAACATCGAATGGAACTGTCGGTTGAGGTTGGAGGACGGCACATCGAACATTTTATTAATTCAATAAATTGCTTATTTATTTTATTTATTTAATTAATCTTTATTTATTGTATGTTTATTGTTTCTTGTTAGTTATTGTTGGGTCGTTTTTCTTCTTTTATTATCAATTATAAATATTTGAATAACATACTTCTCATTGTTTCCTAAATTAAGCAAAACATTTTTAATTTTTTACGGTTAAACTTTCAAATTAAACATTAGTAACATTGTATCGTGACTGTTGAAACATGCCACCAATTTTTAAATAACTCTAAATTAACTTTAAATTATATAAGTATAATTACAAAATTAGGGTAACCTCAATTAACTTAATTGCAAAATAACAATTTTATTATTAGTATTAATATGTTATTTATAAGATCTGAAGTAAAAATTTTTAAAATAGAATGTTAGAGAAACCAAACATTAATTCACAAAGTTGTAAATATTTATATCACCGTAGTTATCTTCTTCATTGTCATCTTTGCCTGTCTCTTTAGAGTAGAAAAAAAGACAATTTCTTTACAACAGCTCTTCTTACAAGTTGGAGTTATAATAGTAATAAAATAGGTTTCCTTGTCATACAATAAATAGCATTCTTTTATATTAAACAAAGAGAGCGCTTGGAAAATAAAACAAAGTTCACAAAATTACTAAATGTAGATTTCTTACCTACATTGTAGGTGGTCAATGTTTCTGAATCCAAAAAAGTGTTGTTTTTATTTACGATTTTGCTGGTTTATTTACGTTATTAATGCCGATTGTTTTGCATTTTCTTTGGGAATGTCTAGGAGATGTACTTATTGATTGATTCCGTTGATTTTTTTATTACACTTTGTTTAAGACCACTAGATTTTTGTCTTTTTGATTGATAAGAATTAATTGTTAGAGTATAATTGGTTGGGTTTTGTGCGTTTCATTAACTTCTAGTAAAACAGAGGCTAGATCAATTAATTTTTAAAAGTTGCAAACGTGTTTTTGTGTTGATGATGATAATGAATATCATTTGAGTTAAGATACTGATTGTAGACTCCGGTTCTACAATCAAAATCAATCAAAAATCACTCGACCGTCGCAAAGTTGCTAGGCGGACCCTCGCAACAACAATATCAATCAATTTTTTAAAAATGTCGATTACGTCATAACTATAGAAATAAACGAATTGCATAGGAATTGGTAAGAATTACAAGAAGTTAAGAGGTATTGCCAAAAATTTGACTAATTAGCAGAAGATTTGCCAAATGAGATTTGTTATGAAATGGTTTACTCGGGTTAAATTCCCCAACGATGTTATTTGCTATTGGTTCCATACGCATAAATCCTTTTACTAATACCTCACCAATACTATTCTATTTCGTACGTCTCCTATTTCTTGCTAATTCTACTAATCTATGCCATTCCTTTGATATGTACACCCAAAATACCTTAGCGCTTTACCGCTCATTTATTTCTAAAGTCATGACGTGATCGAAATTTGTAAGGAAATGGTAACCCACATACTTTTATTGATTTTGATAGTTATTTTATCCAATACGTTGCATTTTTTCAATATCTGTTGTTAGAAACATGTAGTATTTTTTTATAATGTTCACTCATGGTGAAACGTTGATATTGTTGTTGCGAGAGTCCGCCAAGCAACTTTGCGACGGTCGAGTGATTTTTGATCAATGTCATTTATTCCGGCAAAATCTAAACCTCAAATGATATTCATCATCATCATCAATACGAATACACGTTTATTAATAAAAATTTTAAATATATTGATCTAGCCCCCGTTTACTAGAAGCCTAACCTATACTTTCTAGAAAAATATTGTTTGTCTCAGTTACTTAATTTTTTATTTGGCCAATAAGCAAATAATTTCCCACGTATGGCACAACATGAGTTGCATAACGTGCAACGTCTTTTGAAATAATAGAAATTTCTACGCAAACACATAAAAAAATATTCGTTTCAATAATTACACGCCAAAGCTACATACTACATCACATCTTGGACGGCTGGACTCTATATAGTAAGGGGGGGAATTTTTTTTATACTACCGCTACCGTAATCCTGCAGGCAAACAAAAAAAATTTGGAATGAAATGCAACAATTTGTGCTACTTTTTATAACAAAAAAGGCGAAAATTGGCGTGTAATAAAAAATCAACGGAATCCAATCAATAAGTATGTTAAATAGACAACAAAGGAATTGCAAAGCAATCGGCATTAATAACGTAAATAAACCAGCAAAACGAACATTTTGAAGTGAAAGCGAGCACGTTATATTGAACTTCATTAAAGAGTTTTAAATACTGTTTAAAAATAATTTGCTATTTATTTTATGACTCTAACTTGTAAGTTGATGAAGGGAAAGGCAAGCAAATGAAAAAAAAGAAAACTCCTGTTGTAAAGAAATTGTTCTTCTTCTTCTTCTACTCTACTAAAGTACGTATGTCATAGAACGCAAACTTTAAACCTCATTAAAATTTGCCGCTGCCAATTTCACACACCATGTTTAAAAGAAGGTTTTTCAGGCTTAAAGTTTGCATCCTATTACATACGTACTCTAACAAATTAAAGTTAGAATTTATTTTTTTTGGAAAATTAAGGATTTTATAGTGTTTGAGATTGACGGCCGTAAGTTCTTAATTTTTCCAAAAATAATATATTCAAATTCGATTTAGTAAAGTGCGTATGTCATTGAACGCAAATTTTAAGCCCCATAAAAAAAAAAAAAGGATCTGATCCTCCTCTTTAACGTGGTGTTTGAGATTAGCGACGGTAAATATGATTGAACTGTATTAAAACACTATATTTTAATTCTTAAATACAATTAGTAGAATTTTCACCAAGTTTATCGTTAAATGATGCGCGTCACTTTTGCCGAGGAGTGTACATCCCAATCCCAATGCCTTGTCAAAGTCTAATCAAATACTTACAAAACGCGAACTACATAAATTAAAAAAATGCAGTGAGAAACGTAAAAAAAATAAAGGTTAAGCATAACTTGATTGTATAAATGAAATTGTAGACTGAAAGAAATTACAAACACAAAGTAATGTAGAAATTAGCGTTTACCTTCAACTCGGTTTCTGTCAATAAAGTTAATTATGCAGCCCTAAAATTTTTTTTACTAATTTCTCTTATTATCACTCGAACAACAATTTTTTTTACTTTTAAAATGGGAGAGGAAAATGCAATCGGTTTTTATTCTAGTTTACCACGTATCAGGATGGAAAATATAAATTCCTTTTTATCTTTGTTAGTAGTAAAATTTTGTGTAGTTCAAAAAATTCATTTAAACGCGTTAATAAATATTGTTATGGTCAAAAATTTTTCATGTAAAGTAAGGACCAGGCAATGGCCGCAGTTTGGTAGTCGTCATATCAGGCAATCGATTGCGTCGCTTGGCAACCTCGTACTATCACGTCCCAACCGAGCGTCGCGACGACCATGGCCTAACTCGCTGCAAGAGTTTCTAATAATGCCATTTACTGCTATTTTAGTGCATAAGTGTCTGGAAATTTTTGCAAATAATTGAATTCCTTTTAAGCATTATACTCTCATAAAGTAAAATTAACGCCATTTAATGGAAAGGGTTACGTCATTTACTTATTGCGGATTAAATGATTATGCAAAGTGCTTTCTTATATAATTTTAAAGGTTCTGTGTAAAGGATGCCGTATACACAATGTTCTTGTTTTTAGTTAGAAGAAAGTTAGGCCGAGATACTCGAAAACCTCAATCCTTTATTCACAACAAAACTTATTTCAGTTCAAAAGAAACGTTTTGCTTTAAATATACGGAAAGAAACATTTTAAATTACTTAACTTTACTTCATAAAAGCAGCATAGTTTATCTTAGATTAATACAAACAGATGGCTGACTTCAAAATCAATCTCCTTACATCAATATTCAACAGTAAATCGATGAAACTAATTTTTATTTTTATCGTGCCAGAACCAGACGTATATAATTTTCAGTTAAGTCACTTTTTCTTAGTGAAATTTTCTGCTTTTGTAGATAATTGGAAAGCAACAAACATCTATGCTCTGCAACTTTCGAGATTAACTTTAATTTGTCTCTCAAATATTTATTTCTTTCGAGAACGAGTGATAATTTATTTGCAGCTTCTATGCAACGCTAAGTCGAGTTAATTCTTCTTCGCTGATTTTTCTTATTAAAATATTTTGTTTAAATATTAATACGATTACAAGAGATGCATAAACTTAATGTTTAATTTGCAAAACGCTTTGCTAATTTTGATGCTTAAGGTCAGTAGTATGTGTATATTTCAATAAAAGTTTCGCAATTCTATTTTTTTCTCTATTTGATATTTTTAGCTCATTTCAAATTTTCAGACATGTATTCTAATTTATGTAGGCACAACAATGTATGTCCTATTTAAAATATTTAAATTAAAAAATAAATAAACACATCAATATCCATCACTGTAGGGCTATGTTTTTCTGTTGAATTGCACTTTGTGGTAAGTGTAATAAAAAAAAATTAAAACCTGAAATACTTCTTAAACAAAAAAAAACTGAAATACCCCCCTTTTTCTGTTCACGTTCTTATTAATAGAATCCTGTTTTGAAAAGCTACCCGTAGCTCCACTATCGTAGAGTGGGTCACCAGAATGATTTATTTCAATGTTAGTAAATATCATTCCAGTTTAGATTGCCGGGATATTCGTTCTTACAATGACATTGATCAAAAATCACTCAACCGTCGCAAAGTTGCCAGGCGGACTCTCGCAATAAGAAAAAAGACATTTTTTTTTTTAAAAAAAGAAAAAGGGAGGTAATTGAAGGTGTTTTTTTTTTAAAAAAAATAATTTTTTTTTATTATTTTAAATAAATTAATGGAGGGTGTTTTTTTTTTTAAAATAAGTTTTATTATTTTAAAAAAAAAAAAAGGGGGGGAATAAAGAGGAGGTTTGGTGTAAAAAAAAAAAAAGTAATAAAAAAGGAGAAAATAAAATAAAAAATTTGAGAAATTACCAGAAATTAATATGGGATTAGTGACGTATATGTAAAAGGATTTCATTATGATTATGATTCTAACTTCATGTTATTCTTGTAAGGTTCTTGTAAACTAAATAGATTTTAATTGATTCCAAATAAAAAACTTGAACAGTCTATGAGTTGTGGTAATTAATCTCAAGCACAAAAATATACCTAGATATAAAAATAATGCAGATCGTATCAAAATATAAATATACTAGCATCTGGCAGAAATACAGTTTCCCAAAGAAATGTATAATACGCGTAAATGACAAATGAGACCATACGTAATCCACGTCTTAAGAACAGTTTAGTTACAATGACTTTCGTAATTATGTTTAAACAACGATTTAACATTTGCCTCTAATAATGAAATACTGGCGGAAACAAACGTGTAATTAATTTTATCGGGGGATCCTCGAGCACAAAAATTATCACAATTAAACAATTAAACCTGGTTGTTGATAATCGCTTAAACTGTATAATTTATAAATATATGGAAGTTGTCAATAACAATCACGTGTGAAAAGATATCTTAAAAATAGATATATACAAAACAAAAAACCAGAACGACAAGAAGCAGCAACCACAAACCCCGCAATCGCAGGTTCCGCAACTACATTCACTACGGATGTATCAACGCCACGAACGTCGCTCCGACCCAAACGCCACATACGACCACACGATCCGGCAGGCGAGTCCACTTTCCAAATGTTACAGCATGGGGATGTAAAATGATAATGTCAATTACTGTTTTTTTTTTTAACATTTTTTTTTTTTCTTCTATATTTGTAAACTCTTTGTAGTTCTTCATTTGCACACTACTTTATATCCTTTGGGAACCCTTCTCCATTCCGTACACAATTAATTACATTCTTTAGCTTTTCCTTCATTTTTCCCCTTCTTCTGGTCCCTTTGCTTTCATTTTCTTAATTCTCTTGTTCTTTGCCTTTCTTTCTCCCCGTTAAACATTTCCGTACAGAACGTTTTTTTCTAATTCTATTTTAACTCTAATCTAACTAAACAGTACGACACCCTCTAATTGAATAAATTTAATTTAGTATCTATTTTACTGACATTTTTTCAACTCTGTCGACATCAAAAAAACGTAACTAAAATAACATATTTGATTCTTTACCGCAACTGGTATATATAAAGGCAGATTCAGTTAAAATCCACTTAAACATTAAACTGACAAATAAAAGTTTAATTGAAAAATTCTGCTTAAACAAATTTAAATTTAATTTAATTTCAAATTTTAATTGCTTTACTTTTTATTACATTGCCATACGATATATTTTGTGTACGTACTACGTAAATACGAGCAATAAATGATATTACGTTTTAAGCAAAATTAGTTCATTTACTAAACTGCAGCAAATGCATTTGTAAAATGTTTGAAAATTATAAGGGTGAGCATATTCAATTACATGTAATTACTCTGAAATAGATTGAATGCGCTGTAAAGCTGTTTTATTGCGTTAAATGTAATCAGCACATGAAATAACTCTTAAGGGAATATCTCATAATCCAAACAACTAATTATAGCATAAATAGTTTAGAATGCACATGTTTGCTTTTTCTGCAATTACTGTTTGACCGAACACAAAACTTCATATAATGTAAAAGAAACATAACATCTTAACCATTTGCCTTTTTTAATTTCTATATGCTGACTAAACACTCGCTCAAGTGCTTGAAACATTTTCCACCGATGTTTTCCTACTATTTTTGTAATAATGTTTTTATATTTTCTTGTTATTTTTCCAATGTATTTCTTCATGTTATCCAAAGCATTTTTTTACTATTTTGAGGTATCGATGAATTGAAGATGAAAAGAAGAAAGTTTATCCTTCTTTAACGTAAAGCAAACATTTACGTCGCACATTATGATGAATTGCGTACCTCCTCAAGTATTAGCTTAAATACAAATAAATTATTAAAAACACACAATGTATGGGACAATATTTCAGATCGGCCAATACAATCAAATGCCATACAATAATCTCTCTTATTTATCTAGGGTACATAGGAATTAAATTAAAGCTAAGTAATAAGCAATAATTTTTAATCATGTCTTACCGAAAGCTGTAAACATCATTAACATCGTACACAAATAAATTTATTTAATAAAAGTTCGTAATAAAATAACTATAAAACTAAAATAAAACTGATGGCAACTACATATAGGTATGTATGTATAAGGTATGAAATAGAGAGCAAAACTATCACTTTTAACATTTTTATTGATCGGTATTCCACACTTCCTCTGTCGTAGAAGTAGTAGACTACGACACGTTTTAAACGGTTATTCCCCATAAGTATTTTCTAATATGCCATATTTCAAACTTTTTTACAAAATATACTATTCTCATTCAAGTTACCTATAGCGTAACTATGGTCTTCGTATTTTTCCGCATTTATTTTTATTTTGATCCTTCTTTCTCTTTTTTTCCTTCTTTTTAAAAACTCCCAAGGCTGTCCTTTGTTTTTATTTCTTCGAACTCTTTTTCCAATTCCTTTCTGTATTATTCCTTTCTGGTTTTTACAAATTTCTCTGAACCCTTTTCTTTTGTTTCTGTATTCATCAATATCAATTTTTCCGTTTTTCCACTTTCTTCTCCCTCTTCTTATTTCTTTCTTCGCTATTTGGCAGTCACCATTCCACCATTAATTTTTTGTTCTCTTTTTTTATCTCTTTATCTATTTCTTCTCTTTTTCCTGATCTTCGTCTATTATTTCAATTTTTTCGTTATACCTTTCTATACTATCTTTTGTCCATATTTTATCTTCCGGTTCTCTTCTTTCTCTTCTTCATCTTTTGCCACTAAATTTAATTCCAGTGGCTGGGGATCCGCTACCTCTTCCTCTCCTATCTTAAAATTGGTCTTTCTAAGTATTTTTTGTTTAGTATTAATTAGTCTATTACAGATTTACCCATTCCTCCTATAAACGTGAATTCTCCCTTTCCCCTTCCTCCATGTTGCCGTTTAATATTATCCATCCTCTTTCTTTACATGACTCTGTCAGTTTTCTTCCCTATCTTATTTTTTGTCTATAGATATCCTCTTCTTTACTCTTTCATTTATCATTCTCCCCTCCATCCCAATTCTTGCATTGAACCCCCTATTATTAGCTTTTCTTCTTCATTTTCACTAACCGTCTTTTTCTATTTATCTTCTTGTTGTTTCCATTTCTTTTCATATATTGTTATTATTACATAACTCTTCTCGTTTCCTTCTGCCGCGCATTCCTTTCTGACACCTACTAAAATTCCTCCTTTCGCGGTTCCCTCTTCTCTGTTCTCTACGCAAATTGTATCTTCCGTATGATTTATCCGGCAACCTATCTTTCCACTAATTCCATCCTTTTTCCTTCATCCATGTTTCAACTATTCCCACCATTTTAAATCGCCTTACATATTTCCAAAATTATTCCTGTTTGTTTTTTAAATTCGCTACATTCCAAAATAGTATTTTATTACTTCCTTTTTTCTCCCCTTTCTTCCTTTAATACCCTCCTCTTTTATTTTTCTAGTTTTTGTCAACCACTTCCCCATTTTTTTCCTCCTTTCTGACCATCTCTATTCCCCACATTTTTTTGTATCCTACTTTCACCCTCTTATCCTCGCTTTCCATTTTTACCTCTTGCCTTATCTTTATTTGAAAATCTCTCTCTTTTTTGTCATGTCGTCGTTTATGTAAATTCTATTACCTTTCATTAATTTCTTTTCTTCATTATATCTATTTTGTCCTCTATGTTTCTCAACACAACGCTCCTTCCTATTTCAATTGCCTCTTCAATCTTTGTTTCTATATTCATCCCTTCCTTTATCATGTTTTCCACTTAGCTTTTTATCTCTCCTTTTCCTACTTGTACATCTTGTCCTCTTACTATCACAGTCACTTTCTTTTCCTTTTCTCCAGGTATTCCACTTTTCTTCTAATTTTTACATTGATTTTCCAGCTTTTTGTTTATTTTTTTATATTTTTTGTATCCCTCTCACTTCTTCATTTATTTTTCCTGATTTACTTTTATCTATTTTATTTTACTCAGCATTTCTTTCCAAATATTTATTGTTTGATCTTCCTCATTCATTCGCCTTACTTTCGTTCATTTTATTTTTTTCTTCCTCTCTTGTTTCCCCTACTTTTGGCGACTTTCTAAATATCTTTAACATCTCCTCCTCTTTTATTCTCTTATTTTGACTCTGAATCAATATTTTTTAATATTTTCTTTATATTTTTAGTTCTCTTTTGTTTTTTAATTTAATTGCAAATATCACTTTAATACTTTAAAACGATTGGTGGGTTAATTATTTATTTGTTATATATTTGTTTATATAGCGTGAGCGACATAAGTAACAAAAAAAATTATTTTTCGTTTTTATGAAAACTCCGAAACACGTCAATTTTGGTTGTTAATATAAAATTTTGTAACGTGACTATTTCAACCCTGTCGTGAACTTCTTCGTAGAGATAACAACGCCTTAATTTTTTGTAATCTGGAGGGGTTGGTTTGTGCTACTTTGATTGAAAGGAAATGTAATTGCCCATTTGATGATATTGTGATGGTATTTCTTGGCTAACAAGAGAAATTCGTAATTTTGGAGTCCTGGGAGTCAATTTGCGGGGGACTGTGTGCCTATGGTTTAGGCAGTTGCGGTTGCGCCCGTGCTTTTTGGTACATGCTTCGGTTTCTAGTATTTTCTCCGGGATTTGTAATTTGTTGGTTTCCTGCCCAAGAGATTCATCGCACTGGCATTTTTACGAGCTGATCCTTCTTTCTGACTTTGACTGCTGGCCGGCAAATTGATTGACTTTCCTGGTCTGAAGTTTGGGAGATTGAAGTATGTTGATTCCGTATTGGTTGGATAAGGCAGAGGCAGAGCCGTGTCTTGATATCAATCTACCTTCTTGTGAAAACTTCCGTTTACCACCATTTTCTCTACAAATTTGCAGACCACCTATTGGGCATATGAATAGAAATTAACTATTAAATAAACGAGGCCGTGAATCCGGATGCTGTTTTTGTGGATGTACTGATTCCTTGGAGCTCGGTCGTTGTACACTCATGAAATTTAAAACTTGGACACCACAATTTCTGTAAACAAACGTTTGCACATTGTGAAGCGGGCTTAAGGGTATCATTTACAATTCTAACAGCAGGTAGTCTCGGCAGGGATTATCTTATAGAAGGACTGTAGAATGAATCATTACACTAAGCACGTTTTAGAAAATAGGTAATTTACGTTGCTTACTTAATTTTTTTCTTTAAAGAATATATTTGAAGGTATCGCTAATTAAACACCATAGCTCCATTAATTATCGAATCAAAATTTTGTTTAGGAAATGTTTACAAAATAGAATTAGAAATAATTTTGATTTAAAAACGTCTACAAGCAATAACTTTTAAATTAAATCAAAAACCAAACATGGTTATTTGGGTTGACTGATTATTACTTATTTTTAAATAAATCTAACCTACTAATTATTTAAGTTATTAAAAAAATCAATCAATTAAATTATTTATTTTTTTGTCCTCCCTTTTGTGGGTTTGTTGTGTTTTAGGTAATATTATAGAGTTGACAGAAGAAAAATGTTTTAAATTAATCAGTGTTTAAGAATGCAAGAAAAAAATGATGTCCCTATTAGCATCATTTGGGCGGAAATTTCCAAAATAAAAAAAAGCGAAGTAAATTATAATTTTTTACTCTTCTTTGTGCGTAAAAATTTGGTTGGCACTATCTTCTTGTTTTCCGCAATTTTCTCTTCTCAATAATAAATATATATGAACTGAAAACTACTGAAAATAATTATGGGAACAGCACAAACGTTCCGTTTGTTGTTCGGATTGTGGAAATCATAAAAGATCGTTTGTCGTTCTGTTTGACTTTCGGTTCGTTGTTATGTTTGTTGCTCGGTTTGTTGTTCAGGTGTGTACGAAGCTTTACAACTTAAGCAACAATTTTTTGGCGAATAAAGATTAGTTTGTGATGTATTATTAGAAACACAAATTTATATCATATCAAATTTATGACAACTTAAAACCAAGAACGTGTATGTTATTGCTAAGAAATTAAGGAAAAAGCGCAATTGCAGTGTAAATATTTATAATTAGATATTTTCGAAAGTTTATAAGTCCTCTATTGTAACCTTGATACTTAAAAGAAAATCCTGTCCATTAGCATTATAAGGAAATGGCTTTACTTTATGAATAAGTTTCAATAACAATAGAATATCCTTGCTTGTTTAATTTACTTCCTTTGAGTCATATTGCTCTAAGGGTTGTTACATTGGTCATTAGAAGTATGTAATAAATAAACAATTACCTACTGTTTGAGAAGGGGTAGTGTGAAGCAATAAATAAAGTAAGAAATGTAAATTCCATTTTAGTTTAAAATTTTAAGTGTTGTGAAAATGCCACCTCATCTCGGTGCTGATTTGAAAGCGCGGATTGTTTCGGAATTAGCGGCGGGCCGTAGCGTGCGTGAAATTTCACGTATGTTAGATATACCAAAAAGCACCGTAGGGCATTACCGAGTAAAATGGAATCTTGAACACACTTTGGAAAGAGCCATCGGAAGTGGTAGACCTAAAGTATTTACACGTGCTCAAGATCTCGAGTTGTTTCATTACGTAACAGAACAACCATTTGCTACATACTCCAGGGCTATAGCAGATACACATTTTTCCGGATGCCGTATAACTGCACAAAAAGATTAAAGGAGATGGGAATAAAGAAGTATAATGCTGCTGCGAAAGAAGTTCTCAGTGACGAAAATATGAGACGTCGTCTGGAATTTGCAAGGCGATATGTGAACGAACCTTTGGAATTTTGGAATCGAGTGATTTTTAGCGACGAAAAACGTTCAATAGCCGCAACGATGGACCACTAAAAGTTTTTAGAATGGAAGGAACTCGTTACGAAAATAATCACATATGTCTTAAAAAACGAAGTGGTTATTTTTCTGTGAATGTGTGGGATTGGGTTAGCGCGCGGAGTTCAGGAGTTTGTTGGGCTATCGATGGACTTCTTGATTCTGCTGCGTATTTAGATATTTTGGAAACTATTATGAAACCTTCAGTCGAAGTGTTTTATCCAGACGAAGATTATATTTTCCAACAAGTAAGTATTCTTATTTCACTATACTTTCTCCAAAAAATAGTTCGGGATCTGTTGATTTAACATTTTCATAATGTATTTTTGTTGTTAAAGGACAACGCCCCTATTCATACTTCGCGGGTTGTGCGCAATTGGATACGAAAAATAACTTGGAGCTGTTACCCTGGCCAGCAAAAACCCAGATTTTAACATTATCGAAAATGTTTGGGCTCGAATACTTGCTGTTATCCGAAGACAACAAGGGCCAAATTTTATACCAGTAAACCGTAATGCACTAATTGCAGCCATTGATACCGCATGGGAAACGATTAATATTAATTATATTGATACCTTGATAGCGTCAATGAGCAGACGCCTCCAAGAATGTATCAATAATAATGGAGGTCACACCCATTATTGATTTCTTATATTTATTTATATAGTAATACCTTTATTTAAAAAAAAAAGTTTTCATTTAATTTTAAACTATAACTTGGTATCTTAATTATAATTATGTAATAAATTCTTGTCAAAAAACTAAATATATACGTTGACAATAAGAATTGCCTTAGTTTTTATTTTCACTTTTATATTAACTACAGAAAAAAATGAAACGTCATAAAATATACATTTTGTAAGGACTAAATATTATGAATAGAGAGTTTAATGATTTTTTTAATAACTTACAATAATTAGTAGGTTAGATTTATTTAAAAATAAGTAATAATCAGTCAACCCAAATAACCATGTTTAGTTTTTGATTTAATTTAAAAGTTATTGCTTGTAGACGTTTTTTAAATCAAAATTATTTCTAATTTTATTTTGTAAACATTTCCTAAACAAAATTTTGATTCGATAATTAATCGAGCTATGGTGTTTAATTAGCGATACCTTCAAATATATTCTTTAAAGAAAAAAATTAAGTAAGCAACGTAAATTACCTACTTTCTAAAACGTGCTTAGTGTAATGATTCATTCTACAGTCCTTCTATAAGATAACCCCTGCTGAGACTACCTGCTGTTAGAATTGTAAATGATACAGAAATTGTGGTGTCCAAGTTTCAAATTTCATGAGTGTACGCCCCAGTGAATTTACCAACATAATTATTGAGCTTTGTTATTGAATAATTGTAAATTTGAAAGATCTTTTAAAGTTTGTTTCATATGTTCCGCTATCGGACAGTTTTAGGTTTGCTGTTGGGATGCCGATGCCCGCCTACTTGCTTTTTGATTCAATTTAACGTCATTAATTGCCTCACGAATTGGTGTGTAGCTTTTGGTTAATTATCTGTAGATGCGATTGTAAAATTTTTTTTAGACGGTGTCCACGCCCTTTTCCAGTAGCGTAGTAACTCGGCATATGCATAATCGGGCAGTTTTGCCTATATCACTTAATAAAAAATTGTTGTATTGAACGTTTACTTGATTAATTTAATCTATTTGTGTCTTAATTTATATGTCGTTGTTATTGAGGCTTAATTAATCTATAATTATATTTCTACCATCCTACGGTTCCTTTCTGTGTCTATGAGCTCCTAGTTGATCTGGATGATCCCTTACACGTTCTACTCCGCAGTGTGAAAGTCTTCGTTCAAACTATTCACAAGTTAAGCCCACGACACTTCGACTGCTTGAGCTGCTGGCCATTCAACACTGCTTGCTAATTTTTAAGTTTGGTTAGAAATAAACCGTAACAGAGTGGTACTTAAATAAATAAATTAATTAGTAAGCCTTGAAATTTAAAAAAAAATATGTTAAGAAACGTTAACCGTAGCAGACGGTGATTTGGCTGATAGGAATCTACAAGGAAATTGAAATTGCTTTATTAACAAGTATAAAGAACAAGCGTTTGCCGCAGAACTCCATATCGCACTGATAAGCGGAAATAAAATTGCGTTTTAGAAAAAAATGATTCAAACAAAAGCTATAGACAATATAATTTCCAACAACTATTTTCCCTAAACTTTTTTTGGTATTGGTGGAGATATTGTTACAACAATTATTGTCACGTGATTATTCAATGTATAAATTACAGTACTTAACAAAATATTTCTTCGTTCACCTACTTAGAGCCAGGATAATTATTTCCTTATTTACGATTTATTAGTTCATATTTTAAGAATAATATTTTCGCCTCTTGTTTTTGTATTTATGAAAACAAAGAATTGTATTGTAGTTTAATGGAACATAAAACAAAAGCACAAATAATTACAGGCAAATATGTTTTTAAATTTTTCGTCATCGTCATTAGCTCTATAATTCTGTATTGATCATATAAACAATTGATTATTTGTAACATTTGTAACACTTGCTGATTCAACAAAAATCATAAATTTTATTTGTCAATTATTGATCCACAGTTTGAATGTATTCGGCGTGATTTTATACGTTCTAGTAAACGTGAAACAATACAAATGGCAGTTAATTTATATTCGGACAAACAACAATTTTATTAGTTGTTGAGACAATATTTCACGTACCGTTTCAAATATGAATCACGCAAAGTAATTATTCATTTATTATTGCAAAGGGAAAACAATTACATAAGTGTCCATAATCTTTCTCGCGTCATTGACGCTTTTAAATAGAAAATTGCTACTGCATTGAGCATTTTTCATAAGTAAAACAACCTTTTTTGACAATTTTACTCAATTTTCCACTCCGAATATTTTGGACATTGATAAATTTTTAATTCTGCTTAAAGCGAACACTTCATTTATAATAAACTGAAAAATTACTTATGTAATAATAAAAATAAAATTAATTGATCATTATCATTTTACACATAACGTTGAAAAGGAATAGATAGAATTTAATTCTACAAAAATTTTTTTTATATTAAACTCGAGTTTATTACATGATTAACTTAGCAAGGATGGATATAACGAAGGAAGACTTTTTAGTTAGACCGGCAAGCACTCACTATTATGTAAAGAATGAGTGAATATGATTCTTAAGTACAAAGGAAATCATTTACTAATGCAGTGAACATTGTTTAATTCACAATACGAGAGTTTTATAAAAAATTGAATGTGTTTGCTCAGAATAAACAACCCGATAAAATAATAAATGCAAGATACATTTTGGTTCGAATCCAAAAATTCTGGGTTGGTAAACTTTGTTTTAAAAGGCAATAATTTGAAGCAAAAAATTAATTTTGAGTCCGATTTCACCTGTGGCAGACAAAAATGTTAGGTCCATCTTCATGTTTAGTGAAAAACGGAAATAAAAAATTGAAGATATTTTTTATTCTGAATCTAGATAAAAAAAACTATGAGGATTTTATGTATGCCATTTTCACTGAAAAAGTAATACTTGTTACGATAAAAATTCACGTTTATTAGAATTTACTTTTCTAATCGTAAAATTTTCCATGAATACGTGTTGTAATCCTGATGCCGGCTCTGTTCACTTTCGCCGCGAGTTTAATATTAATAGATCAACTTCAAAATCAAACTGCAAACATTCACATTTAACTACGTTAGAAGAAAGTTTCAATTGGAATTCTCTGCAGACCTCAACTCTACAACAGTGTCTTTTTTTAGCCACGTCGATTTTAGATTGTGTGTCCGAATTATCCAAAGTACTTTTCATTTGCTATAAAACTTGGACCTATTGATGTATTATTGATGCATTACTAATTGATACACGTATGTTATCGTAGTTTAAGTAACTTACCACAAGGTAATTACATCCTTAATTGTGAAGAACTTTATGTCGCAAGAGAAATTTACTGTTCCTCGACGGAGTTTTACCCATTCTGGTTTGTGTTGTTATCAAAGTAACCTTAACTACTTTGACGAATCACTTTATAAGTTAAGGTAGCGCCTACAAAAATGCATATATATATATATATATATATATATATATATATACTCATTGCTACATACGAACTCACACGCTCTGTGTTCTTCCTAAGATAGTTTGGTTAAGATCGCCATTCAAGAAGGGATAAGAATTCGTCTCGCTTGGTAGCAAATGCTATCTATGTTTCGTTATATATTTAGTTTGTGTGTCGCTAATATATCACAATATCCTAAATTACTACTGTGTTATATTTATGTTATTTGTTTAAGTAATTAAACAGTGCTTAAACCGATCTGTTATTTGAATTTCCTGTAACATACTTTTGGAGATATCGATTTTTAAACACTTTCTTGTGTCAATACAGCATTTAGATATTTCACATTTTTTAGGTTATTACTTGAAATAGCAAACTTAAATTTTATTCACATTTAGGGCGATAACGGCTGTCCATTGTTTAAAAGTTGACATTGATTATACAGATATAAAATATCAAACATGATGGAACATCCTGCATATATTTTCCTGATCGATGTAGATTTAAATTGTTTTTTGAAACACAACTCAAGTATAAAATTACAATTTCATGAAAACATGTTGTTCAAACTACATAACAGTAACAATTATATTTGTTACTACCTCGTGGTGACAAGACACATTTTCCTACACTAGGTTAATTAATGTGAACTTGCAGTATAGCTAGCTGCATTGTTTTGGGTTCATGAAGTTTAAATTAGTAAATTGGTTTCAGATGAATCGCCATTAAAATGGATTATAAATATTGCAATGAACTTCTGAGTCTATATGAAAATTTTAGTTTTATTTAATTTTTTAAATACTGAATTTAATTATTCCCGTGCTAACATTATAGTAAGTATCCTTCTATTGACTATTGTTTACTTGCTTTATTTACATATTATACTTTACTTTAATGTTTTGTTTTGGTTTTGAACCGTTAGGAGGCATAATTGCTAAAGAGAAACTTGTGTTTCTGATAATTAATTTTTTTTTCTTTTAAGTAAATTTTGCAGAATTTCGCGTTATAAACGTCCAATATACGAAGCAATAGTTTCATGGGAATTAAGGGGGTTACTAGCCCTGTGTAGTGCAAATCCTAAGCTTATTTTTCTAATACATTTTTATGCATTATTTTCATTTTAGGAACGTAATGTTGAGAAAACAAAATATGGGACACCTTGGATCTACAAGTTAAATAGATATATTTTCTTTAAAGATTATTAACCCTGGCCTTCCTACATTATTTACAATTTAACAAAGAATAGAGTGAACAGTTCAGGTAAACTTTCAAGTATCGATATAATCGTTTTCTTGTATTCAATCCTGCCTGGAGGTTACTACTTCACGTTCGTCACATTATATTTTTAATATTCAATGAATTTAACATTTTGACCATATTTTTGGTTTTTTATTTTTTAAGTAAGTTTTTTATCAAGTTTCAATCTCATTCTCACTATTTTAAGCATGTTGGTTTTTTAAATATTTATTGGATTTCTTAAATACGCAATACGAGTATACAATAATAATAATAAATTAGTTACTTATTACCTGTTTGGTTTTATACAATAACTCATCGTTTTAAAGAGACTTAGAAATTGTTTCTTTTCATTAAAATGAATGGAAACATCTACACTCGTGTTGCGTACTTATTTAAAAATCAAAAAAAAACACTAAAATTTGGTTGATTGTTTATTGATTACGCAACATGCTTAAAATAGTGAGAATGAGGTTGAAGTTTGATTTAAAAAAATTGTTGAAAAATCTAAAAATAAAAAACAAAAAGGACGGACTAAATGTTGCTATAAATAACTGTGAACAATCCGGATACGTGCCAAATTTAATCACATATATTAACTACAAACATCATATAAAACGACATAAAATGTGAACTGAAATAATACCCTCCGGGCAAGATTGAATACAAGAAAACAATTATTTCGATTCAATGTATAAACGTTTATTTAACTTGTAGAACCAAGGTGTCCCGTTTTTTGTTTTCTCAATGGTACAACAACGCCTATTCCGTCCAACACGCGTGGTTCAGGCTTAGATTAAATTTTAATTAATAGTAATTAAATTTTTTGCATTAATTTGGGTTAATAGAGGTGAAGGTACATTTAAGGACTAGGATTTTATACATGGCAGTGTATTCCAATAATAATGAACACAAATTATTTAGACATTATTGCTATTGAAATTCTTAAATCTACTTGCAAATGAATTAAATAAAAACGAAATTTTAAACTTGTTTATTTAATTCCATTGCGAGACGAAAATAGAATTAGGCATTAACCATCGTTTCAAAGAAATAATCTCTCCAAATTATTCCGGTTCTATTATCTTTGATAAAACTTTCATCTTGAAAAATACTTCAGTCTCACTTTATTTACTCATCTATATTAAATAAATTACGATAAAAAATAAGTGAATGAATATTTTCGTTATTAGTTAATTTTCTGTGTTAACCTTAATCTTTTCCATCTCGCAGAAAAGAAGAAAAACTCGTAAAAATGTAATTAAGCAAAAAAAATCCATAATATAAAAATACGTCACATTTTTTACACGTAATACCTTTTGTCTGAATTTATTTCGCAGCAGAATGAAGTGTATTTAAAATTCAGTTTTCCTTAAAATTAAATTAAAAACATTCAAAAAACGCATTTAAATATCAAATTGCAATGGAAGTTTTTACTCACTTTTTCAATTTTGAACTTATTAAACATTTTCACGAATCTTGATTATAGTTTTATGCCTTTTTGTTTTTATTGACATTTTCCAACTGTGACCCAAAACATACCACAGAAAGGTATGGATGTTACTAATTGGAAAACTAAACATTGATTCATATTTATTAAATATATACGAAAACTAAATAAAACTAAAATAAAATACAAAGAGGGAAATATATTAACAGATATTAAAAGCATAACTGAAAGATGGAAGATATGAAGAACTGTTAAATGTAGTAAAAGATAAAAAAACTAAGAAAGAGATATTCAGTAAAGGTCATGAGCGAAGGAAAAGCATTTAAACATGATTAAAATTGGAAAAGTGGAATAAGCACAAAAATATATGAAAGTAGGAAAAGCACAGGGATACGACCAGATAAAACCTGAATTACTTAAAGACATTGAAAAAAGAGGAGTTGTATATTTACAGACAATTTTTAATTTGGTATGAAAGAAAAAGGAAATACCAAAGGATTAGATGACAGCTATAATACTACCAATCTATAAAAACAACAACAAAACTACCGAGGAATTTCCTTGTTGTGCCCGTGTGAAAAACTGTACGAAGCTATTCTAGAAAAGCAGTTACGGCATAGAGTGGAAACAGAGCTGAATGAGACCCAAAGCGGGTTCCAAAAAAGTTATAATGTCCAAGATCAAAAATTAATTTTTTTTAAATTTACATTAGGTTGAATTTAAATTTAATTCAAAATTTCCGATTTTTAACTAAAATCGTGCTCCATGTTGGGCGCCATTTAAATATATTCAATGGTATTATATATATTTAATAAAAAAAAATTTATAATGATTATGAAATTCGAGTTATGAGAAACTAGTTTATGTAAACTACTCAGGTTTTGTTTTGAGTCCGTTTTACATAAAAGATTTGATTACCCGCAGCTTTAATAATTTTATCCACAATCACCATATTATAGAGCTATTATTATGCCGTTATGAAACGTATTATAACAACTATAATACACTAGTGTTTTATATTCCATAAAACATTAGTGTTTTTGTAATATATAAAATTCAAGAAAAATTTGCAGAAAATTTAATAATTATTTATTAACATTAATATTAACATTCACGTTAACATCAAAAGTAAACTTATTTGCAATATCAGGATTTACATTTACACAAACTACGTTTGAGGAAGAGTGCAACGCGGAGATCTCTTGCATTGTGCTGGATTTTCCTTGAATTTTTCTAGCAATATCGATTTTATTTGACTCGCTTTCTTCTATATACCCCTCAACAACATTAGATGACCTCCACGCTCCGTGCCTCTTAAGAGTGAGAACATCACCACCAGCATTAGCCAACAGAGTCGCCAAAGAACGGCGCATACTATGGACCGTGTAGGATTTAGGGTCAGAGAAGTTTTAAGAACGAAGCAATCTGTGAGGGGATTCTGGAAATAGTGTTAATTCCCACAGGTTGCACGGTGCATTTTGAATTTATATATCGCAAAAAAAATCTTCCCTGCGAAATAGTACTTTTAGGACGTATTTCTTGCATATCTCCAAAACATTAACAGAAAATTCTTCGTCTAATACAGTGAAATTTCTTGACATATTGGTCTTTGTTTCTGGGATGGACACGTAGATAAAAGATCCTTTATCTTTCACATGTTCAATATTTAAGTTTACCAGTTCATTGCATCGTAAACCTCCACAAACACCCATTATGACAGCAACCTAGAAATACTTATAATAATTAAGATACCAATACAAAAGAAAAGAAAATTGGTTGTACCTTCATCATTAAGTACTTTTCATCAGATGCTGTTTTCAAAAATTGTTCGATGTGCCCCTCTCAAGAACTTTTGCCTTCTTCGCCTTGTAGTTTTTTGATTGGCTCTTGAGATAAGCAATTAATTTGCCGTATTTTGATATGTCAATATTTCTATACACATTCAAAGTTGCTCTTAATATTGAATATTTCGTCCACATCGACGAGGAGGCTAACTTGCTTCTTACATTTAAAAAATAAGCCAATAGGACGTCCTCGTTTATGATGTTTGCAACCTCTTTTCTCTCTCCATTCATTAAAGGTAGCAAATTCTTTTATGTATGCATCTTTAGATTTGGCCGGCAACAGTTGCAGGGTTACTTCTTCAGCTTCTGCTTTAATTTCTACCGGCAAAGAATCACTTTCTGACATTTTTCAAAACGACGCACACAAACGATTTCTATTTTTTCACAAATATTGTTTTAATAAACAAGCATCCTAGCAACTAATAATGCAAAGCCGCCCAAAATTTCACTAAATTTTCTAATATTTGCTATTACATTGAAATTTTAGAACTGGCAGATTACTTATTTTCAATTAAATTGGTTTGATTGTGGATAAAATCTTGTATTGCATTCGTGTTTTAGTGGCATATTATTCCCTTAAGAAAATTAAACGCTCGAACTTCGTTCTCGCGATTAAAAATTCTTGCGTGGATAATCTGCCTACTAAAACACATATACAATAAGTAGCTATTAAGTACAGCGAAATACAATTCGTAACATTTTTGACTGACCTTATTTTTATATTTATTGGACTTCGTTATTCTTAATGTAGTAGAAAATTCTGTTGATACAATTCTCGATTGATAACACGTTAACTCATTTATTATACACTTTAATTAGTTTAATGTTCACATCAACATTTGTACACTCATGAAATTTAAAACTTGGACACCACAATTTCTGTAAACAAAAGTTTGCACATTGTGAAGCGGGCTTAAGGGTATCATTTATAATTCTAACAGCAAGTAGTCTCAGCAGGGGTTATCTTATAGAATGACTGTAGAATGAATCATTACACTAAGCACGTTTTAGAAAATAGGTAATTTACGTTGCTTACTTAATTTTTTTCTTTAAAGAATATATTTGAAGGTATCGCTAATTAAACACCATAGCTCGATTAATTATCGAATCAAAATTTTGTTTAGGAAATGTTTACAAAATAAAATTAGAAATAATTTTGATTTAAAAACGTCTACAAGCAATAACTTTTAAATTAAATCAAAAAACTAAACATGGTTATTTGGGTTGACTGATTATTACTTATTTTTAAATAAATCTAACCTACTAATTATTGTAAGTTATTAAAAAAATCATTAAACTCTCTATTCATAATATTTAGTCCTTACAAAATGTATATTTTATGACGTTTCATTTTTTCTGTAGTTAATATAAAAGTGAAAATAAAAACTAAGGCAATTCTTATTGTCAACGTATATATTTAGTTTTTTGACAAGAATTTATTACATAATTATAATTAAGATACCAAGTTATAGTTTAAAATTAAATGAAAACGTTTTTTAAATAAAGGTATTACTATATAAATAAATATAAGAAATCAATAATGGGTGTGACCTCCATTATTATTGATACATTCTTGGAGGCGTCTGCTCATTGACGCTATCAAGGTATCAATATAATTAATATTAATCGTTTCCCATGCGGTATCAATGGCTGCAATTAGTGCATTACGGTTTACTGGTATAAAATTTGGCCCTTGTTGTCTTCGGATAACAGCAAGTATTCGAGCCCAAACATTTTCGATAATGTTAAAATCTGGGCTTTTTGCTGGCCAGGGTAACAGCTCCAAGTTATTTGCTTGTATCCAGTTGCGCACAACCTGCGAAGTATAGGGTCATCATATCCCGATAGTTAATTATCGAATGTTCCAAGAAAATATGTGTAAATAGTAAATGGAATCTACTAACGTAACGTTAAGTCGTTAATTATAGTTACATAACTCTCCTTTCATAAGATATAGTTCATATTAATATGCTTATTGTAAAGCTTCGTACACACCTGAACAACAAACCGAGGAACAAACAGAACAACGAACCGAACGGCAATCGGAACATTAATTTGGACGGTGCTACGTACGAATTTTAGAACAGATTCGCAAGTCCTGATTGTTCCACGAACGGTTTGCGGCGTTCCCGCAACTTGTCGGTTTTTTCTCCGACATCAAAGAAAATGCGCGCGAATGCGTTTGCAGGTTTGGACGAATCTAAACAAAACGGCGAACAAACTTATGCGGGAGAATTAAATTATTTATTTTTGTCCTCCCTTTTGTGGGTTTGTTGTGTTTTAGGTAATATTATGGAGTTGACAGAAGAAAATGTTTTAAATTAATCAGTGTTTAAGAATGCAAAAAAATGATGTCCCTATTAGCATCATTTGGGCGGAAATTTCCAAATAAAAAAAAGCGAAGTAAATTATAATTTTTTACTCTTCTTTGTGCGTAAAAATTTGGTTGGCACTATCTTCTTGTTTTCCGCAATTTTCTCTTCTCAATAATAAATATATATGAACTGAAAACTACTGAAAATAATTATGGGAACAGCACAAACATTCCGTTTGTTGTTCGGATTGTGGAAATCATAAAAAATCGTTTGTGGTTCTGTTTGACTTTCGGTTCGTTGTTATGTTTGTTGCTCGGTTTATTGTTCAGGTGTGTACGAAGCTTTACAACTTAAGCAACAATAAAGATTAGTTTGTGATGTAATATTAGAAACACAAATTTATATCATATCAAATTTATGACAACTTAAAACCAAGAACGTGTATGTTATTGCTAAGAAATTATTAAGGAAAAAGCGCAATTGCAGTGTAAATATTTATAATTAGATATTTTCGAAAGTTTATAAGTCCTCTATTGTAATCTTAATACTTAAAAGAAAATCCTGTCCATTAGCATTATAAGGAAATGGCTTTTACTTTATGAATAAGTTTCAATAACAATAGAATATCCTTGCTTGTTTAATTTACTTCCTTTGAGTCATATTGCTCTAAGGGTTGTTACATTGGTCATTAGAAGTATGTAATAAATAAACAATTACCTACTGTTTGAGAAGGGATAGTGTGAACCAATAAATAAAGTAAGAAATGTAAATTCCATTTTAGTTTAAAATTTCAAGTGTTGTGAAAATGCCACCTCATCTCGGTGCTGATTTGAAAGCGCGGATTGTTTCGGAATTAGCGGCGGGCCGTAGCGTGCGTGAAATTTCACGTATGTTAGATATACCAAAAGCACCGTAGGGCATTACCGAGTAAAATGGAATCTTGAACACACTTTGGAAAGAGCCATCGGAAGTGGTAGACCTAAAGTATCTACACGTGCTCAAGATCTCGAGTTGTTTCATTACGTAACAGAACAACCATTTGCTACATACTCCAGGGCTATAGCAGATACACATTTTCCCGGATGCCGTATAACTGCACAAAAAGATTAAAGGAGATGGGAATAAAGAAGTATAATGCTGCTGCAAAAGAAGTTCTCAGTGACGAAAATATGAGACGTCGTCTGGAATTTGCAAGGCGATATGTGAACGAACCTTTGGAATTTTGGAATCGAGTGATTTTTAGCGACGAAAAAACGTTCAATAGCCGCAACGATGGACCACTAAAAGTTTTAGAATGGAAGGAACTCGTTACGAAAATAATCACATATGTCCTAAAAACGAAGTGGTTATTTTTCTGTGAATGTGTGGGTTGGGTTAGCGCGCGGGGTCCAGGAGTTTGTTGGGCTATCGATGGACGTCTTGATTCTGCTGCGTATTTAGATATTTTGGAAACTATTATGAAACCTTCAGTCGAAGTGTTTTATCCAGACGAAGATTATATTTTCCAACAAGTAAGTATTCTTATTTCACTATACTTTCTCAAAAAATAGTTCGGGATCTGTTGAATTAACATTTTCATAATGTATTTTTGTTGTTAAAGGACAACGCCCTATTCATACTTCGCGGATTGTGCGCAATTGGATACGAGAAAATAACTTGGAGCTGTTACCCTGGCCAGCAAAAGCCCAGATTTTAACATTATCGAAAATGTTTGGGCTCGAATACTTGCTGTTATCCGAAGACAACAAGGGCCAAATTTTATACCAGTAAACCGTAATGCACTAATTGCAGCCATTGATACAGCATGGGAAACGATTAATATTAATTATATTGATACCTTGATAGCGTCAATGAGCAGACGCCTCCAAGAATGTATCAATAATAATGGAGGTCACACCCATTATTGATTTCTTATATTTATTTATATAGTAATACCTTTATTTAAAAAAAGTTTTCATTTAATTTTAAACTATAACTTGGTATCTTAACTTTTATATTAATCTACAGAAAAAATGAAACGTCATAAAATATACATTTTGTAAGGACTAAATATTATGAATAGAGAGTTTAATGATTTTTTTAATAACTTACAATAATTAGTAGGTTAGATTTATTTAAAAATAAGTAATAATCAGTCAACCCAAATAACCATGTTTAGTTTTTGATTTAATTTAAAAGTTATTGCTTGTAGACGTTTTTTAAATCAAAATTATTTCTAATTTTATTTTGTAAACATTTCCTAAACAAAATTTTGATTCGATAATTAATCGAGCTATGGTGTTTAATTAGCGATACCTTCAAATATATTCTTTAAAGAAAAAATTAAGTAAGCAACGTAAATTACCTATTTTCTAAAACGTGCTTAGTGTAATGATTCATTCTACAGTCCTTCTATAAGATAACCCCTGCTGAGACTACCTGCTGTTAGAATTGTAAATGATACCCTTAAGCCCGCTTCACAATGTGCAAACTTTTGTTTACAGAAATTTTGGTGTCCAAGTTTTAAATTTCATAAGTGTACACTTTCTCACTTAGTGTTTCTGTCTTTATAAAGTCACACGAGTATGTTTTCGTCATTTAATTTTTGGTAATTGAATTTTCAATTACATTGAACAATACTGAATAATAAATCTTTTTTCTTTGTTTAAACAACTACTGTCTGATTTTTAGTTTAAATTATCCACCTTTTTCACTAGTGCTTCTGCACTCAATCAAAATTTTCCATTGCAATATCTTACCGTTTATAGAGTTCACTCCCACATCACTTTTGCTTATTAATGTCTTTCACACACACACGTGTTGATAATTCTTATCGTCTCTCTTGTGCGATCAAGTTTAGAAACTATTTTTTACAGTTTATTACGTACAGGATTTGCGTCTGTACATGTATTTTATTTCTAAACGAAAATGAATAACAATACTTTTATTTTACACTTTATCTTAATTTTGTGCCCACTACGACCCCTCGTTAACTTTGAAACAATCTGCGCTTTCAAATCGGCACTAATATAAGGAGACATTTTCATAAAACTAGAAACTTTGAACTACCCCTTCCCGGACAGCAAATGTTTAGTAATTACATTAAAATCATAACGTCATTGTAATAGTAATTAAAACAATTAACCTTTACAGTGGTAGTATAATGCAACAAGTACATTAATTAATTTTATTGTAATTTTAACTAAATAAAAATAGTTTCATAATGAGGATATATATATAAGCTATTATTGTATGTATTAAGTTTACAATAGACTTTTCTAAAATCTAAGCAAGTGCTGCAGGTATAATGCAGGAAATCAATTCTGTAAATTAGTAGAAAAATAGTTTCATGTAATGAGGAACTGATAAACTTGTAAGGAATTAAACAATAGATGATTTAAACTTTTCTGAAGTCTAAAGATCAAAACACACGGAAAACCAACAGCAAAATTTTATTTTGTAATTATTTGCTAATAATATGTTAGAAAAAGAAGTATGTATTTGTTTATAAATTCTATATAAAACTCGAACCGCAAATGTTTAGTATAAAATTCTTATAAAAGACCACAACACAACACAAAATTGTATAAACCGTCAATATAATAGTAATTAAACCAAAAGTAGTGATGTAATGCCGGAAATGAATTCTATTGTAATTTGGGGAAAACAGTTTCATATAATGAGAATAACTGATATGCTGAAAGTATTAAGTTTACAATGGAGGATTTAAACTTCTCCAAAATCTAAACAATTAAATACACGGGAAACCAACGGCAAAGTTTTATTTCGTAATTCTTTTTACCAAATAGAACAACAAACACAAAGAGGAGATACTCGTTACTTGTTTGTAAATTCTTGCATGAAATGTTTACGTAACACCAAAGCACAACATAATCAACTTCGGTTATATAATCAGTAAATTTTTAATGTCTTCAATGTCCTGTAGAATAGTTTACGATTTCCTATGTTATTTCCTCCCATGTGTTTTCCAAACTCTTCTCATTTTTTATTTTTTCTTGTTTAACTAGGTTTTTAACCCTAGTTTTCTTAGCCAATGCTTTTTTCCATAGTTTCTTCTTAATCTTGAATTGTGCCTTGACTTTCGGTACCCACCACGGTGTTTATTTTATGTTCTTTTGTACCTAGCTTGTTCCGCATGTCTTCCTGGCTGTTTGTAGTATTAACTCCTTTTCATCTACTTCTCTTTACTTTTTTCTTTATCTTTCTATATTCTTTGTTACTTTATTGTTTGTATGTTAGTATTGCCTTGTAGTTGTAGTTCAAAGCTTCCTTTTGTGTTTCTGGATGGGGTACCCTTCTATATTTCTCCCTTATCTTCGCCACTACTAGGTAATGATCAATATTTCCGCACTTTCTTGACTTTGTATTGTTTTTCTACTAGTATATAACCAATTATAAATTACTGGTTCTTGTTTTTCATCTCTCTAGTAAATTTATGGATGTTCGTATGTAGAAAGCGTTTGTCACAGTTAGCTGATTTTCTAAGCAAAACTGGGTAAGTCTGTTACCGTTGTTCTTCTTTATCCTTTCATTGTGTTGTCGTATGACGTCTTTGATAACCTGTTTCTATCGCCGACTTTACTGTTAAAATCTTCCATTACCATAATTTCTCTTTTCGCATTTTCTACTTCTAAGATCAGTATGTTCCAGAATTCTTCTTTAACTTCCCCCTTTTCGTTTTTATCATAAGTGTGTTTTGATTTAATTCTACTGTCATAATTATTTCATTTATAAATTGTTTGTTGTGCAATTTATTTCTCCAACTCTTAGTAATAATGTTACCCCTGTTTGTGCCCAGTTTCCACGTTTCCATTTTCTAATCCTTGTTACGTTGTAACTTTTGTTTCATCTTTTATGAATAATCCCTATTACATTAAACGAATTTAATGTACGTATTTTATTGTGGAAACTTGAGTACCGCACCAAAAATGTAGGCAAAAAGCTGTATTTTTATCCGTTCAAGCGAAAGTTTTGTATTAAGAACCAATTTACGCGGCAAATTATGTATTATTGATTAATGTTCTAAACATTAGTATGTAAGGGTGGATTAGTACCCGCGTTTGTTGCAGCACCCAACTTCATATACGATCATATTAAGTTTGTGTAAAAACATTGATAAACGTCCGAACGATTATATTCCTTTCTTGTACGTTTTTTTAACCTACCGTAATGGTAAATGTATTTTCCTTAATGCTAACCACAATGACCTGAATTATACACAGGTCACTCCTTTCAGCGATCAGCAATAGCAATTGTTAAGGATTCAAGCGGAGATCTTTTGACAATAAAACGTGCGGGATGACGAAAATTCAATTGCGGAAGGTTATGTAGATGAGTGAAATGTGTGTCTTACGACATCTCGTGTAATAGGGACACGTATAAATAGTACACACTAAGTAATGCCAACAGATAACTGTAACGACGATTGAATGTTTAAATGCAAATCGTTATTTAAGCGATAACTTAGAAGATAACTTAGTTTTATCAACACGAATGTGTTATGCATACTAAGTTATCGCTTATATAACGATTTGCATTTAATCGTCGTTACAGTTATCTGTTGGCATTACTTAGTTATGTAGATGATTCTATCAATAAAAAAAATAAAGTAGCAAAACAAATGGTTCCTGAACGAAACTCAAGATGTGGTTCCCACTTTGACAAATGTGGCCTCAACTTTGAAAGGCTCAACAGTTAATTGTTCTATGACTAGAAAGTTTACACCTTTCAGGAATGTATGGCATTTTTTCTCCCTCAGGGCGTCTACCACTTATGGTTCCGGATGCACTGCAGCCTAAAAGGCATATTGTGCTTCTATTGGTTGTTAATCGTCGTATCCAAATTCAATACCCTGCATTAATAGGTGCAGGTCGTTGGGTGAGGACGAATTTAACTGTTTTGGTAGAACTTTGTTGCGCTCAAAAATAAGCTGTCTTTTATCGTCCAGCACCATCCAACTGCACAATAAGTGGAGTACTGTTTCGGGAGCTCTTCCACATAGTTGACAATTAGTGTCGCCAGTGAATCTCCCGATTATCCGCAAGTATTCTTTGACGGCCGTGTGATTCGTTAGGAACCCTCTCATGGTCTTTAACTGTGCCCGATTTAACGTTAGCACTTTGGACGTTTGTTTAACGTGAGGTTCTGTAATCATACACTTACTGGCCTGGTCTTGATGTCCAATATGACTTATGTTCTTTGCGAGTTCATTCGCTGACTGCTAGGCGACTCGACTTTTCTATTATACCCAAAGCTGGTTCTGGTCCAACGTAAGGCGTTAAGGCTCCCTGCCTGGCTAACTTGTCAGCTTTGATGTTCCCTACAATGCCCGAATGTGCAGGCGTCCAGACAAGAGTTACCTTGTTTTGGCCTGACAGGGTTCGAGTGTGTTAAAACATTAAAAAGCCAGTTTAGATGAGATTTTTGACTTAAAAGAGCTTTCAGTATTGCTTGACTGTCAGACATAATATAGACATGCCTACGGTGGTAGTTCTTCTCTATATTAGTTCTTGCTCATTTAATGATGGCAAGAACTTCTGCCTGAAAAACAGTCGCTAGACTGCCCAGTGGGTGGGTAATACCTAAATCTTCTCTTTTATTATATATTCCTAATCCGGCCTTTGTCTCTGATTTAGAGCCACCCGTGTACGAGATTATACCGTCTTTTGGAATTATATAGAGGTCACTTCTTTGACCGATTAGCAACAACGATGGTTGAAGATTCAGGCGGAGATCTTTTGACAATAAAACGTGCGGCATGCTAGAAATTCAATTGCGGAAGGTTATGTGGATGATTCTATCAATAAAAAAACTGAAAAAGCGAAAAAAATGTGACCTTTTTGAGTACGATATTCCAGTTTTTGATATACATTTATTTTTAATTGTGATTCATAAATTTAAACTTTCCTATAATACAAATCAAACAACTCCAAGATTTTTAAAAATAAAATATTTAAATATTCATGTATTCACAAAAAAATTTACGCTAACTTTGTTGGGTTACATAAGAGTTTGATTAAAGTTTAATTGCGGATTGTGTTTTATAAAGAGTTAGGGTAACGAATTCATGGTATAAAGGTGTGGCGGCCCTCTGTATTATGTAATTGATGGGTCAGGTATTAAAGAGAAAAATAAGAAAAATTTGTTTGAGTTCAAGTTTTTTACTACCTACAAATGATTTTGTATATATAGGGTGTTTTGGATTTCATGGGACTAAACTTTCTTATTTCAAATGGTACAATCCTGGATTTTAAACACCGCAAAGCATTAAAATAGTACATTGGTTGTTAAAATAAAATAAAACCTACTTAATTCACAAACTGATAAAAATATGTATAGGGAATGTTATAGAAATTTGATAGAAAATTAAAGAAGGAATCCAAAACTGTAAAAAAAATTTAGAGGATTAATTTAAAATAATCGAGTTACGCACGTTTGAAATTTTTGAAATTTAAAGTTATATTTCTAACGCCTACTAAATACTCAATAAATGTACCTTTCAAAACAAACGATAGAACAATGTGGGCTAAATACAATGATTTAAACTGCAGCTGTCTATACGAATTAAATAATTCGCATTTCTTCAGAACGTCGCAGCAGTTATTTTTTTCAAAAATTGTTAAATTACTCAGAAACCATACATTTTTGGGCCGCGCATATTGTACATAAACTATATCTCAATTCATCCAAAGAACCCAAAATTATAATAATAATGCTCTGTATACAGAGTGCGCCATTTAAAATAAGAAAGTTTAGTTTATCTAGGGTATACAAAACACCTACATGTACAAAATTCGTTGGTAAAAAATTGAATTTAAACAAATTTTGTTTAAAATATTTTTCTCAATCTTTAATATCTGACCCACCAATCACAAAATACAGGGGCTGCCCACCCTTTATATTAAGTTTGAATTGTTTGTACATTTTCAAAATAAATAAACAGGTTTAAGAAAACTAATAAACAAAAAAAGAACTCCGAATGTTTCGGCAAAAAACAGTAGCGATTAAGAATGTCACATTGTCAATAAATTGTTTATTGCAACTTAATTTGCACTTAATTACGATTCCACTGCTTGTATAAAACGACAATATCAATTTTAGTCATTGACTCGTAGATTTTCTACTGAATTTGTATCTTATGCTGTTTTTTACACTCTGTCTTTATTTCTTCGCGTAAGCACGACATAACTTTTAAAAGCGATTTTGTGTACGATAAAATCAATCTTAAGTTTTAACCACGTGACTATAATATTTTACTTGATGTTACTGAAAACTTGATGGTTTTAAAGAAAACACTTTGATAAATGAGTTAAAAGGTACTTTCTATACACGAAAAGAATAAATAAAGGCGTCCCGCCAGCAGCCTTAATCTCTTAAAACACATCGAATTTTATTTTTTACAATAAATGCTTTAAAACAAGATAATAACTGTATTTGTTATTCGATTTATGTGTTTCATTAAATTTTGTACCTAATAATATTTTACTAACAGGTGAAAGCGGCAAAAATTTCAATGGTTATAAATACTACTTAATACCGGGTATTTCATTCTCATTCTAAATCATCAGAGATAAATACTTTAAACAACAAGTAAAATCACAACAATAGATAGAATGAGATGTACCACCTTCTCGTGTTCACGCTTAACACGTAGAAAAAATTTGAATAGTATTTTGTCAAATACAATGTCGCATAAATGTTTATAGTATTATACCGGGTTCTTCTTTTCAATTACACATTCTGTGTTCTATGTATAATTATAAAAGAAAAAATGTCAAAGCATTGTGCATATCCTAGGTAACCTGATAAAAAAAAATTAAAATATAAAAGAATCAAGTATGCAACGGTCAATATTACAATCATTTTATGTCAACTTGTTTTTTACTATTGAGTTTAATTTAATACTATTGAAATACATAATGAACATGTATAATAATGAAGAAAAAGTGACAATGCTTATGTGGTACCAACTAAATAGTAGCTTGAGAAACGTTCGGGACATGTTTTCAATCCACTACCCTGAGGGCTATACCTTGTGCGAAAACCATTTTCAATATTTTTAACAAATTTAAAAGAGATGGTTGTGTTATAACTGGTCATAGAAAAAGAAGCAAAACCAATCATATTCTAACCGAAGAAATGAAAATAAATATCCTCTGCTATGTTGAGGAACGGCCTACAGGATCACTTTTAGATGTGGCTAAACATTTTAAAATTTCGTATAGTTCGGTATACAGAACCCTAAAAGAATTTAAGTATAAACCCTATAAAATTTCAAATCGACAACTTACCGAGGAACATAAAATAAAGCGTGCCGATTTTTGTGAAACAATGTTCAATTCGTTGAATGAAAATGAAGAAATGTTAAGTAAAATAATATTTACTGATGAAGCTACCTTTACTATCAATGGGGAGGTCAACTCTCAGAATTTCCGGTTTGTACTAATCCTTTATTTTTTCATAAAAAATCACAAATGTCCCTTTTATTAATCTAGATACTGGTCCTGTACCAATCCTTATATCTAAAACTTAACTCAAACACAGTACCTCCAAAAGGTGAATGTTTGGCTAGGATGCGTAAATAACTCTCTTATTGGCCCATTTTTTTATCGATGGAAATTTAACAGCTGTAAAGTTTTTGGATTTATTGCGAGAGTACATAATTCCAGCAATTGAAAAACTTAATATTATTGAACCCTGGTGGAAAATGGTTGGTGCTCGGACACATTCAACGAATATAATAAGAAACTTTTTAAACGACACTTTTAAAGACGCTGGATTAGAATATTTGGTCCTATTTTGTGGCCACCCCGATCAGCAGACTTGGCTCCTAATGATATTTTTTTATGGGGTAACCTAAAAGACAAAGTGTATAGTAATGTACCCATTCAAAACTTAGACAAATTAAAAGATCGTATACGCACTGCATGTAATGAAATGAATCCACAATTTGTTCAAAATCCTTTACGTTGCTTTCAAGACCGCTTAGCTTATTGTCTCAAAAGGCAATGTGGACATTTTGAGTATTTATTAGGTCATTAAAGCAATAAATATCTATTAAATATTGTTAAAGTTCATTGTTAAATGTTAATTTACTAACCTTGTTTTATTAGTTATTTGTTTGCGTTAATAAATTATTGTTTGTTGGTGATTTGCGTTAATAATTTATAAAGAAATTAATTCTGGGTACATGAAGTAACATCGTGACAACTGTCAGTGTGTCATTTAGTAAAGAAATAATTTCTGTAGCTACACGCTTTTTCAAGCGTTTTGTACTCATTACGATTACCACTTGCCGACTTTCTTGAGACTGCTGTCCATGTGCTGTCCTGCAGCCAGGCGTTACCGTTAGCTCAGCATATCAGGTATTTATGGTATCGACTTAATTAAGTAAATAATTTTAGAACTTTGCCGAAATTAAATAAAAGGCTTGAAAAAAAATTTTGTAGACATTGTGAAGTGAATTCCTGCGTGTTTGTTTCAACGAAAACCGCATTTGCGTTAACTACCGTGTATTACTTTTTGTGTTTGTTAAAAATCAATTCAAGTCAATCCAATGCCATTTTATGATACAATTTATGTTGTGATAGTCGAGGTCAATTTTTATTGACCGAGTTAATTAAATTAATGAGTGAAAAACTATAAACATTATTTTATTTTTGTGTTTTTTAGGTTAATTAAAAATTTTAAATTAGGGATCACGTGTTCAATAAGATTTAATTGTAGATTCTTGTGTCTATCGTTATTACCATCATTTTTATTATAGGGTAATAATAATTATTATGTAAATGTTTCAAATGCAATAAACTATGTTTAATTTTTCGTTGTCAGAAGCCTTTTTAATACACAATTGACTATTTTTTTAGATATTGAGCCTTCTATAGAAGTGTAAAAGGGTTTTCAGACACACACCATAAGTATGTTTTCAGTCAATGTTTTAACTGAATTAGTCCAGTCTTTATAAAGGCATTAGTATTATTAAAAAATATAATTACAATCGATACATTCGGTGGTATACAGGATGAATGAGACCACTCGTATCAGTCACTTTTTTCAAAAACGGTTAGTCGTAGAAACTTGCGTCAAAATCATTTATCACAAAAGCCGTAGTAAAGAATCGATTGGAGATATTATTATTTCCCGTAACAGTTAGGATCCCGAGTAGATAGGTATGAACTTAAGAATTTATATGTATAGTTTGTAGGAAAAGTTGTTTTATTACTACTACCCTTTTTCGACTAATATTCGATTGAAGTAATTAAATTTGGTTCATAAAAAGTCAGTATTTAAAAGTAGGTACATACTTATCACACATCTACCAATATTGGAAAAGGACTCTACGTCGCTCGGGTACTTATGAACGTTCAAAAAGCATATACAAAAATTGCGTTGTTTATATGAATTAATCGGCGCCAAGACCAAAACGTCCTGGCGCCAAAACATCTATGTGCCAAAACATCGAGGATCCAAAACGTCTTGCCGTCAAAATGGCGGTACTCGCCATAGTGTAAAAACAGAAAACGGCATTGATTGTGTTTTACTTTTCTCCGAGGGGTAAAGATTCACAAAACACGAATTACACAAGCCTTTTGAACTACATTGCTTATCTAGACGCCTCATACGAATTCCAAAACAAAAGTGTTTGTTTTTTTAAGCAATTTTAAGAGATTTTATTGAAAATTATACACGTCAACTCAAAATTCCCATAAAAATTTTGATTTGATAGCTGGTGTCAAATTATGTCAATGCGGAACTTACTTGATAATAACAAACAAATTTTTTTTACTTATACACATGAAACTAGATTTTTAGCAGTGCTGAAAATAGCTTTCGCTTTTAAATGGTTGCATTAAAATTGATAATATTAAAATTTTCAGCGATATTCACCTAAACAGTGAAATATAGCAACATATTTGAAACCTATTTGTTTTTTAAATATTTTATTATTCTTTGTTTTTATTATTTTACTCTCATTTTGAAGAAAAATATTATTTACAGATTTTTTTCGCTCGAGAGATTGATCACTTGCTATCAATCATGAGCAAGTTTCTTTTCCAGAAAAAAAACGAACTTTCATCTCTTATACTAAAATATACTTACTATTGTATAATGATAAAGTTTTTTTATTACTTTAAAGGTGGAGCTGAGTTCAGACTAAATCTTGCATGGTTATTTAAAATAATAAACTGAATAAGAGATAGCTTATTTTATAAATGTTAAAGATCCATTGTTGAGCATTGTAAACGTTAACTATATCATTTAATTTATTTTGTGTGCTTTATAACAACATACCATAACTAATTGGGACCAGTAACACATGAATTGGCAAATAAACCTTCCGCTTCTAATTACCAAGAATTTCTATGCGCGAAATGAAGATGAGACGGGTTACATGTTACAACATTGACTGGAGAGAAAAGGCAGAGAGAAAAACACAGAAAAAGTTGTTGATGAAAGTTTAAATGAGTTGAGGTGTACAGAGTTTGGTAATCGTTTATTAAAACCCGAAACATTGATCCTTGCTAAATTCTTTGCTTGGCAAAACATTAAATATGTCTACAATATTTTAATGCAATTTCTAGATAATGCAATCAAGTTGGTTTCAAGTCTAGAAATCCCGAACGGTCTAAATCTAAACTGGTAAAAAATATTCTTAGTGCAATCTCTGAAGCTGACTGTTTGTGTAGTAAAGTTTTGTGTAAGGGTCTTTTTACCCGTTTCGTAGTTGCGGATTATGAGTCTTCAGACCAAAATATTCAGTTTACGTAGTTTTTAGAGGTATCCGATCCCGTTTCGTGTAATGTGAATTTGTTAAGCTCTCGAAACACATACCTATTTACGTGTGCAAGTAGGAATTTTTTGAAAAGTACTTTATCGTTACGATATAACAGTTTCGGGCGGTCTCTAAGAGAATTACGCTACGTCTTGCCAATTTTTAGTTGTTTTTCAACATTGGAAATCGTTCCTTACGCCTTCGAATGCTGCAGCATTTCCGGAACACATCCCCGTAACGCCGTCTCGAAGCTCTAGCTATTTTGTTACGTCAGAAAGGAGTTAAGGTATTTATTTATGTTATTTAATTAAGAATTTTAAACATTATCAAAATTAAGAATGGTGTGATAAAACTCGTTGTATTGGTTTATTAATCTTTATTGTTTTAACTGTCAAGGAGTGTTTGCGAATTCAAATGTAGAATTTCGTTATTTGTTTTAATACGAATTAGAAATATTCTTGTACTACGCACTTTCTTTCACAAAGTTGACATTTTATAATTTAAACTTTTCACACGAGTCGCGTAATATTAGATGTATTTTTTAGTTAAGTATTTCTTAATGAAAATCAATCAAACGTTTACTATATTTATTATTTATCCAGTAGTGTTTTTCAAGTTTTTCTAATGCAATAAATCTTGTTAATATTACATTGTAACAAGCCTTTTTAATTTATGTTTAATCTTATTTTTGTGTGGTTTGTATTAACTTTTATAGATTTTGACAGTTGGTACATTAGGAAGTACCCACCCAGACAAACTTTCAACAATAGGGGCTGGAACATGAGTTACGTCGGGTCCTTGTTTAGTGACCTCTTGATTTGACAAATTTATCGAATTTTATTGATGATTTTGCATCCCTTTACTCAAACGTTTTATTTCATGAAGGTATTTCTTCTCACAAACTACCCCCTTTTCCCGCTGAGCTGAGCATTCCCTATTTATGTTACGTTTTTTATTCAAAATTGTCGTTAAGTTAGTTTTGCATGTAACAACATACTAACTTACGAATGACTTTCGCTAATTTGTCTAATACATCTTATTGTTATGAATAGTAATCAATTTGACATCAAAATATTTATCCTTACTGCCGACTTCCATTCACCAAGTACAGATCCATGAAGCACTCTTTACTTTATTTCACAAAAAACACTAAAATTTGACAAATGTTTGCGTATACCACTTTTGTACAATTTTTCTAAAAGTATTTCATGATGTAGGTATCGCTAACTTTTTTTTCTAAATTTATACCATTATATATTTTTGTTATGTTATTAAAACACCTGTACTCGCCTACGTTTCCTTACACTTTCCTCTTTGTTTCCGTCAAAGCCGCAATTTCATATTTGGAAAGCTACAAAATTTCTTGATTCCTTCTTTTTCTTTTTGCAATCACGTGTGGGCGGGTGTTATCCTGCTGAAAACTAGTTTCTGGCAGGCAGCACTAATGGTGATCAGTTACCATAAGTAATAGCTCCTCAAACCGTAACTCGTACAGGACCCTGTACATGCCGTTCTACAGCAAATACAATTGGACCCATCTCTCCAGGTCGTCTGCTTACACTTTAACGGCCATCGTGCATCCCGAGAAAAAATTTGGATTCATTGCTGAACACTATATAATTCCATTCTACCTACCATTGCTGACGTTCTCGGCACCACTCTAGTATTTGGCGCTGATGTTCGGCTATCAAAGAAAGCACTAACTGTGAACGGTAAGAGAAGAGCCCAAAACACCTTATACGGCGATAAACTGTTTGCAAAAAACCAGTCTACATTCTTTAACCAACCACTGGTCTTCAATCTATCGGCTAGTCGAGAATCGATCTCTGAAAGTCTTAAGCGGCGATCTTGCCGAGCAGTGGTGCGTCTTGGTTGTCCAATGGGTCGTACTTTTCTTTTTTTCTCTTCTTTAGACCATGTTTGCCAAGTTCGCATAACAGTGGTAGCATTACGATTCAAACGAACAGCAATTTTCCAATATGAAATATTAGATTCGCGAAGCCCCCTTTCAAAATCACTTAATTGAAATTGTTTATGTGTTTTTATGCGAGACATTTTCTTTATAATTTTATTCTAATGACGATGAAACCACGTCAAATAATTCTATAAGACGACTGTTAAATAATCTTTTTATTGTGAGAAGTGACAGTTAAAAATATGAATGTAAAAAAACTGTCAGCGAAAACTCTATTACAGCAAACTTGTGTACAAAAAATTGTCGAAGTCTAATTTTTCTGGGTGTTGCATTTCTAATGACATTCACATATTTATTTAATTAAATTAAGTTTTTGAGTCGTGACTGCCATTAAACCATCAAAGCGATTAATGTGTTTTAAACATTTTTGTTTTTAATTTAATATGTTAGATGTGACTGTCACGCTCTAATTTTAAGAATTTCAAGAAACCTTGAAAAAGTCAGCATTGGTCGGGCGAAACGCCGGTATATTGAAACGAGGGTAGTGGTTTTGTACTTCGTCCCTCCACTTAAAGGTTATTTATCTACAACTTCAATTTTGGAGGATTAATAATTTTAATTCAAGTGCAAGTGAATTTATTCTAAAAATTGATACAATTTCATTAACAAAAAAATGTTTTTGTGTTTAAAATATGTAAATGAAGAATATATTTAAATTTATGTGGCGAACCAGGTGCGTTTTCGTTTTATATCATTTATTTAATACTTTTGGTACTTTATTCTTATAATATATACCTTGTTTAATCAAATAAACATTGACTTTCCATGTGAACAAAAAAATAATTATGTTGTAATTATACGCCAATCAAATCATCTTTCGTTAATAATCACCTTCACGCTTTGTAAGCAAACGTCCTTCGTACATTTTCAAAATTGATTATTTTCTATTTGCGTTGTTCGATATATATTTACGTACAAATTAGAAAGATACAAAACTTTTGTTTTGATTACAAAAGCGTCGTTAATTATAATTAACGAAGGGTGATTGTTATCAATAAGTAACGGTGAGAAGGAGGAGATAAAATAAATAAAAAACATTCATTTTCATTTTTATCAGATTAAGAATGAATAATATTACTATGGCAATCAGATAACTAACTGTAGAAGTATGCACAGAATGTACAATTTATGCAAATCACATAACCATTCAATTTTTGTCCTAACTACTATTTACGTAAAAAGAGTGAATAAATACAGAATAAGTAACGTACTCTCACAATATACATAGTGTCCCAAATAGAGTAGGATAGTATGGGTACCTTTCTTATTATTATTTCTTACTATTTAAGATAAAGATTTGGTTAAATATGCAACATTGTGTCTTTTTAGGCCGCGTTCGATTCTATTAAGAAAGATTTCAATTTCCGAACAGTTTCGAAATTATTTTTTAAAAACCTAAAATCATCGATTTTTAAAAAATCTAATATTTTCGTAATTATAAAAGATATAAAAAAAATTTTAAGATGAAAGTTGATAAGTCAGCCTTAAAAATGATGTTCAATTAAAATTCAAGATGGCGGCTTAACTAATTTCTTATTTTAAATTGGCGCCATGTTGGATTTTTACATGGGTTTTCTTTCTCTTTTCAACAATGTATAACAAGCTATGTAGGAACATTAATTGTTTTCATTTTAAATCAAGTAGCCATGATTAACAATAAAACAAAACCTATTATAATACGACAAACTCAAGTCTACAAAAATCACCGGAATTAGCCTCAGTGAATCTAAGTAACAAGGCAGCTGTTCATGAGATGGTGACACCGACTGTCTCTTGCTTAATAAGCGTTAAAATACTGTAGCTACTTCCAGTGATTTTTGTAGACTTGCGTTCGAACTACGCTACGTTGATGAGTCTCACATAAGGCAAAACTCATGTATGTAGGTGCGGTTTGTACCTCTGCAATTATCACTAGCTACTGTTTTATTCGGTTGAAATATTGCTTGAAAAATACGCTTAGCTTTTTCACTACGTTATAACACACGGCATTTTCCATACCTACTACAGTATTCTACAAATATTACAGTTTGAAAATATATATTGTTCATTTGTTGGAAAGGTCGCCAATAGAAATAATTTAAAAAAACACAATTTAAAGTTGTTAACCTTCTAGGTGGAGGTGCGGTTGACAATAACAGTTTTAAACTACATAAAAGGCCGACGTTTCGCCCAAACCTGTGAGGGATTTCTTGAGGCTAATAGGGTAAAGTGGTGAAATACGCCCCAGTGGGAAAAACGCCCCACTTCCCAAAACTTCGTCTTCCGATTACTAGATGGCATGACTTATTATGTCTAACGTAGTTTACGAGTTCCGTTCACGTGCGCTAGGCAGTAAATGGTGGTGCTCTCGTGTTTTCATCGTAAAAATACGTTTAAAGCTCAAATACGTGTATAGGAAGTACCTAAAATTTGTAGGTAAGTGCCGTCAACAATTATTTTACGAAAGTGCAAATATTTTCTATCTATCTATTCATATTACAAGTAACTACGATTCCTAACCTACAAAATTTTTTATTTGCCATGTGAGAAATGTTTTCGTGTTGATAGTAAAGCTACTGGGGCGTTTTTGCCCATCGTTTGGTAAAAACGCCCCACGTGAGAAATTATTGTTGTTTGACGTTTGTGTTTTTTTTTACTTTTAGTACGCAGAATGGGCAAGAAATACATACGCAAAACGAATAGGGCTAGTTGGAGCGAAGAAGCTTTAGAAGAAGCAATGCAAAAAGTGACTTCGCGTCAAATGGGTATAAACGAAGCCAGTAGAGCTTATGAAATTCCATCGCGTACTCTGAGAAGGCACATAGCTACCGGAAGTTCAAAACTACGATTAGGCCGATATCCAGAATTAGGGTTTCAACATGAGAAAAGACTAGTTAAACACCTGAAAGCGCTAGAAAAGTTGGCTTTGCTTGTGATGCCACTTCAGTAAAAAAATGGCATTCCAGTTTGCTGAAAGATTAGGAATTACTCACAGATTTTCTGTACAGGAGCGTTCGGCGGGAGATGACTGGTTTCGATCGTTTCTACGTCGCAATAAGGAACTTTCTATTCGAAAATCAGAAGGTCTTTCTGTCGCTAGAGCGAAGGGTATGAACAGAAGGGACGTGAATACTTATTTTCAGTTTTCTGTTGCAAATTTTAACCGAAAATGATTTGCTTGATAAGCCTGGAAACATTTTTAATGTCGACGAAACAGGAATTCAAGTCAACAATAAAGCAGGCAAAGTGGTGGCATCAAAGGTGCCAAAGATGTTTATTCAATAACCAGTACGGAAAGAGGGAAAACATCTCAGTAGTGTGATGTAACGTACCTACTTTTTAAATTGACCGCGTAAATGTTACCAACTTACAAAAATAAAACCCTAGATGAATTCAACCACTACGTTATGTAAGGACGTCAATACACTGATTTACTTTCGGTGGGAGGGAGAATAAGGTTGGTTCGAAATAAAGTCACAATAAAGATAAACTCACCAAAGAATTAATATTTATTTTCCTTACAAAGTTCACCTTTAACCATGCTCAGCGTCGTATCGGTGAAGAAAGAGCATGGGAGAAAACTTCACCGTTTATGCTGTTTCTATCATTGTCTAATCAAATTAGAATTAACATCATAGCAAAACAATAAGACTAAAACCAGTCACACATTGTACATTTCAATCATCAGACTAAAATATCCGGATGCGTCTAGTACTATTAAGTCTTAAGACGTTAAAATATTGTTCGTTGTTTTGTTAATACAAAACGATATTATTCATTAAGTTTGTGTTACCTTTAATGGAAAATTGTTTCCTTTAAATAAATACCGGGTAAATGGTTCTACGTTTTGTTTTTATTTATACATAACAGGGGGCGCACACTCAGTAACTTACTTCGACTCGATATCCACATATGTCTATTGCTTACTGATAAATAACCAACCTTATAAGAATTACGCTACACCTTTACAATACCTTCACTCATCAAAAGACATAACCTCAGACAACATCAAACAAAACTGAAGAATGTTAGAGTCAGGACGCCGCGAAGGTACCAAGTCCCTGGGTTCACGGGATCATGGCTAGAGTTGTATTGTTTCGTAACTGCAAAGTCAGGACTACAGACTTCCGATAGTAGTAAATATCTTAGAGTATTAGACCAGCACTACACAGTTATGTGTACAAATACCAGTCATCAAATTCAAACGTCAGCCTGTACTCAAACTATATGAATTATCCTGTTGCAGCTAGAAGCACGGGTGAAAGTGTTAGTTCATACAAATAGAAGTTCATAACCTTTAAGCATAACGTAACTTTAAAGGTAAAGTTTTAATATTCATAAATTAAACATTACTTAAGTCTTGTAAATTCTGATCACAATACGATAACAAACCAGGAAACATAACTTCTACTCGAATAAACCTTAAACTTTGTTACTCTTTTATTGTTATTTTGGCCATTCAAGATTATTTAGTTATTGCGCAATAACATGTCAAGATTTTCTTTGTCTTTTACACAAGGAAAATCATCTAAATAGAAACTCGCCCCTACATAAAAATATCCTCAAATTTCTCCATGCTAAAGCCAACTATTTAATTTAATTGCAAATCAAATAAATAAAAAGATTACCTGCAAATACGACAAACCACACCTAACTATTACCTTTTACATCTAGTTACCACTCTCTCTTCTCTCTCCCCCAATTCCCCGCACTTACTCTTTTCTCTCTTCGGTGGTGTCTAAATTACCTACAAACAAAAAGAACCAAAGAGCCTGCAACCAACATTACACATAATATTAAGTATTATTAAATCGGGGATACTACAGTAGTTAGCTGTTGCAATGCAGAAGGTTATTTTATGCCACCTGTTTTAATATTTAAAGGAAAGAACAAAAAGGATGAATTCTCTGACGGCCTTCCGCCCGGTTCTAATGTGTTTATGAACCCCAAGTCTTCTTACATCAACAGTGAATTATTTTTAAAATGGTTTAAAACCCATTTTTTGCCTAAAAAAGGTGTAGGTAAAGCACTGCTGATTTTAGATGGTCACACATCTCATTGTAATGCAATAGATTTATTAGACACTGCTGCAAGAACGATGTGGTGTTATTGTGCTTACCTAGCCACACTACACAAGCTCTTCAGCCGCTTGATAGAGCTTTCTTTGGCCCCTAAAAACCTATTTTGGTCAAGAGGCAAAGAATTGGATGACACAACACAAAAATAGGAAGCTTTCTAGACTAGTGATTTCCACCTTGATTGGCAACGCGTGGGGTAAAGCAGCCACTGTAGCTACGGGAGTATCAGGCTTTAGAGCTTGCGGAGTATTTCCCTACAATCCGCAAGCAATTCCAGACCACTTTTTTGCAATATCTGATGCAGCAGAAGCAGCGGCAAATGAAGAAGCTGTTCAAAGAGTCTCACCTGTCTCTGATGCTCTTGCAGCTGCACCTGAACTTGTACCTGAGCTGGTACCAACCCAAAATAAAATTCAAAAGAGACACCAATCTCCGCCAAACGTAGGTAATAACAATGAGGAAGATGAAACTCCGTCAAAATTTCTTCAAGAAAGTAATCCAGTTCCGCTCATTCCGTTGGAAACTTCTAAACGAAAGCAGCAAGCGCTAGAATTGACATCACCAATACATCGAGCGAAGAGGCGCCTTGTACAAGAGAACAAGAAAACTAATTTAACAAAACATATTGAGCCGGCTTTACCTTCTACTTCTGGAATTGCTTCTAGGCCAAAGAAAGGTATTAAAAACAAACAAAAAGAATAAGAATAACAGCAGACTAAAAACATACTGCAGTTCGTCTAGTTCAGAAAGTGAGGCAGTTTTGAGTTCATCAGGTTCCGATGAACTTTCTGACGAAGGGGACGATTTTTGCATTGGGTGTGGTGAATATTATTATTCAACAAAATCCAAGGCTGACTGGATTCAGTGTACAAAATGTACCAAATGGTTGCATTAAACATGCACAAATAATGTAGCCATGTGCATGAATTGCGTAGGTAAATAATAATCTACAAAGGTTTTTTTTTATTGGGGCGTATTTCCCGAGCACTAGGTGAAATACGACCCAATTAGGATTTTTTTAAATTCTGTTTTTTTATATACCATGATGTTAATTTTTTAGAGACACATTTTTTTATGAAACATTAGTTATGTTCCTAAGTTCCTATGTACCAATAACCCAAAATATATATTTGCGTTCTGAAATATTGATTTTATTCAAAATGTGGGGCGTATTTCACCACTCTACCCTACGTAAATTAAAAAACCATGTTGGTCACAAAATTTAAAAAGTGATCAATAGTGTAGATGATGTCAACGACTTAATAATTAAAAATTAATAAATTATATAACACACACAGTCAAATAGAAACGAACAGAAACGAATAAATATACAAGAAAACAATTATTATAAATTTATGATTTAGTAATACTACACAGCAGTACTAATTATTTGCACAATCAATAAACTAGTACATTTTGACAGTTATTCCTATTATAACTAATTTGGTTTATTGTTAATCATGCTACTACGATTTAAAGTAAAAGCAATTAAGCAATTTATTTGTACATTGTTCTACATACTTGAAAAGAGAAAAACAAAATCCGTTTAATTGTGTAAAGATCCAATATGACGACCATTTAAAATAAGAAAGTTGCTATTAATATCTTGGAAATCGCCATCTTGAATTTTATGTTTGACGTTATTTTTGAGTGTGTAAGTAAGTAACTTTGATTTTCATATTTTTTATAATTACGGAGATATTTGAGTTTTTAGAAATCGCCAATTTTTGTTTTTTTAAAATAATTTTGAAACTGTTCGAATATAGAAATGTTTCTCAACAAAATCAAATGCCCCAAAAATGACACAATATTTCCCATTTAACCAAATCTCTATCGTCAATAATCAGAAAAATACTCATACTATCCTACCCTACTTAGAATACCTTGTATGTGTCTTACTAAGCTGAAACTCCTAAAAGTGTACTTCTGTACAAGTTATCTTGACTTTATCGCCATCGTGTGTTACAAGCATTAAAGCTATTGCTTAGATAGCGCTTTGCACTTTAACACACATGCCGTTATAGTTAACTGTTGGCATTTTTCTTAGTTTATACTATTCATACGTGTCAATGTTTACACGAGATGTCGCAAGACACACATTTTACTTATGTTCATTGCTCCACGAGAGCTTAAAAGACCAACCGCCGTCTTGTACAGTCGTATACCGCACTTAAGTATACACCTCTGTTGAGCTCACAATAAGAGCGAAATGCTGCATCAGGTGTTCTTTTGTTGCGTGTGTACTTCTGTACAAGTTATCTTGGCTTTATCGGCAACGTGTGTTACAAGCATTAAAGCTGTCGCTTAGATAGCGCTTTTCACTTTAACACACACATGCCGTTACAGTTAACTGTTGGCATTTTTCTTAGTTTATACTATTCATACGAGTCAATGTTTATACGAGATGTCGCAAGACACACATTTTACTTATGTACCTAGTACCTTTTCTCTACTCCACTCTAAAATGGTGGCGTTTATTGTTCTTTACAACAACTGAAAGCATATTACTAAATTATGTGTCATATTTGAATAGTTCAAGTCACTATGGGAACAAATAGGACTGATATACTTCTAATTTGTTACACCACAATTTACCAAAATTCAATGTAACAGAATACAATCGATTTTGTGTCAATTGTAAACGTAGACAAAATCCCCACCTGATTGGCACCGGTTAATGTACAGTAAGCAACTATTAATTATTATCCACGTTAAATAATGACAATATGCTACTTGTATCCTGAATTAAGTAAAACCATTTTAATTCATGTTCATCTCGGTGCAAGCACATTTCAACGGAAGCTCATCTCGTCTCGAGTTCATCCCGAGCGAGATTATCTGACGTTAGTTCATTTCAATGCATCCAAACCAATTTTTTAAGTGCAACTTCCATTGGATATTTCCCAACGACTAATTATACCTAAATTTTTATACCGAAACTTCGTAAATGAATAAATTTTTTTTCAGAAATTATGGAGGAAACGTTTAAATTACAAATGATTAGATTAGATTTTATTTGCTTTTTAGAAATGACACGTATTAATCAAATTTATTTACTCTTCACATTTTAACTTAATTGTCTATTCTGTCGTCTACCCTACTCCACACCTCTTCCCCTCTCCTTGAGTACTTCCATTCTTCCCCTTTGCACTCCTCTAGTGCTCTACACCTTGCAATCATGAGTTCAAAAGTTTCCGATTCTTTTTCACACAATCTATGCGTTCTACTTTCATCTTCCCACCGGTAAAAGTTGGCGATTATTTTTTATTTTAATTTATTTCCTCCCGCTGTAATTAGTTCTTTATACTTAGAATTATATTATCCCTTCTTTATTCTATTTCTTGTTGCTTGAGTTTGAGTATCTTTGTCTCTTTGTATAATTTCTGCTCCAATTCTCCATTCTCTTTACCTTTTCTTCTCCACTTCTTTTCTCGCGTAGTTTTCAGACTGTTTAGCTACTACGCGTTAATTAGCTGATCAATGGTTTAGAGAAGAAGGTAGAGCTGTCACTATACGTACCCTGTACTGCCGCATTCTAGCTTTGGACTTTCGAAATACCGCCCATCATTTGTGCTTCCATTGACTGTGGACAATTGTCATCAACGTTTGAAGAGAACGACAGCATTAGAAGGCAGAATGGGATAATATAATCTTCAGTGAAGAATCGCGATTCTGTAGGATGGTGCGACGCCGCCGTGGTGAGCGAATGATATTGGGCTTGTTGTTGAGAGTTAAGAGCATGGAGCAATGGTTTGGGGGGCCGAACATCACTTGTCTTTATTTAAAGCAGTGTATGACATCTTCGTCTTACAGACCCTTTTACTGCTTTATTTAGATAGTCGTCGACAGATTCATTTTCACCACGATAATGCACGTCACATGTTGTTCGCTCAATTATGGTCTTTCTCCAAGAAGCTGGCTTTAATGTTTTGTGGTGATCACCGCTTTCACGGTACTTAAATCAATCGAACAGTTCTGGAATGTGATGGGGAGTAGACTATCCACTTTGCACCATTCTCTACAGATAACATAACATATATAACACAATGATAAAAATTAATCCAAAATATGAAGATTAACAGAAAAACAAGAAGAAACTAGAAGTACAAATACTTTGCAATTTTTTAAATATATGCAGTTAAGAAAACAATTTCAATAGTTGTTCTAACCCGGATAATCTTTTATCAAGCAAAGATATGGGAGTGAAGGGAACGGAGTCATATAGAAATGATACAAGAAAAATATTGGAAATGGACGCTAGATTTAGCCAAGGGGACACCGAAATATATAGTACAGGAAAAGATTGAATTGAAAAAAATAAAGGAAAGAGGACAATGAAGATTGACGCCAACATGAAAGATAGAGGAGAGTGTAAACTGCTATAAAGAAATAAAAGAAACGAAAATAAGGTATGAACAAGAGGATAAAAAGTGATATTATAAAAGACACAATTGCTGTACAATTAACACTGCGACCAATTTCGAGATAAGACAAACCAACATCTAGATTGGCAACAATTCTACCCCGGCCAATATCAATAACATTGAGATAATTTGGACGTCTTCAAACATTCTGTTTTTGCAAAAGAGTTTTCAACAATAAACTGTTACCATAGCATGCTTTAAATACAGTCATTCTGTTGTCCAAAATCAAGTTGAATTTTCTTGGCTACTAAACACGTTTTAGAAAAAAACCAAGTACATAGTAAATTTGTAAAAACTAAAAAAATATAGACATACTAACTTTCAACTGAGCACACGTTTCTGATTGATGATAATAGAAAGTTCATAACAATGTATTACTTATTCGTCGTCAGTTTCTTCCGTAGTTGTATTTCTAACCAGTAAGTTCCTATAAAGTTGTTGGTATTTTTTATCTACCAAATGTTTATTGCATAAATAAATAACACCATCTTTTTTTTTCTTTGAGATGGGTAGGCATTCTTTAATCCAAGGTCAACAAAATCGCGGATTAAATATCTCTGTTCTTGATTTATAAACACTTCTTAGTAGCCTTTATCAGCATAGTCAGTCTTGTAAAAAAAATATCAAGGTTTTGAAGAATCAACATGAACCACTTTTATCTCTGGCCAATTCACCTTTTCATACTTACATAGTAATTCTTCCCAATTTTTGTCGATATAACGTTGAAATCCAAAGTTTCTTTTTACTGAACTTCGTGAACCTTGTAGTGTTTGCCCGTTTTTTAGCTAAAGCTGTTATGGGTATCCATTGCGAGGACACGTTTATTTTGTTGGTATTCAAATATCTATTCTTCTGTCTCTCTATTGTGGCATGCATACTGTCTTCTTCATTTTATGTATGCCGCAAGATGAGAAATTTGTGAGTTATAGTCTTGATATTGTATTTTTCAATCACACCTTTTTTGGCCAAAGTTTCATTAAATACGTAGCACTACCCGTTCTTTTCCACAATATTGTACATAATAAAATTTAAGGTAGAACTGCGTAGAGATAAAAGATATCCACTAGAACTGAATCCTTGTTTGTCAAAGCAGTAACTATATCTCTAGCTTTTTCTGCACGGCACATTTTTTTATTTCGAATGTGATTATCTATCGTTTCCTGAATTTTTCTCTTTTCTTTTATATTGGAATTTTTATATATAGCACATAAAGTGCACAGGTCTTTTTAGAGCTAAAAATTCCAATATTATATTCATAGTTCATAGTTCAAACAACCGTCATAATACTTCCTTGTAGTTTGAGCCCGAAGATAATGCGATTCAATGGTTGGAATGGAGTCAATGTGACGTTTAGGCGAGCGACGAAGAAGCGAGGTCATAACTGTGGTGAGACTATAAAACCAGGTTATGGACGAGTTGCATACAAGATTTTATGGTCAACTGTATGATTTTACTGAAAGAAGTATATATATTCGTCGTGCTTGTGTTTATAAATTGGTAGTTTTTACTCTTAAAGTCCACACATTTATTTTGACATTCACGTTTGACATTGACAACCGTCCATAAAGTACCAAAAAAAGACCATAAATAGGTACATTATAGTCCAAAAACTATATCGTAAACAGCACTTATGTCTTGGGTAGTAGACAAATTATGACGACTGGACTTTGGCTCTACTTTTTGCAAATTTCGTAATAAAAATTCACGTTGGCAATGTATGTGTTCCATTTTCCAATAATTTTCAAAAATCCTACCACGTTCTTCATTACTGATATGGGTAGTGCATTTGATCTTTGTGCACGTTTTGGTGCATGGCTTCTTCATTTCATTCCGTTTGACCAGTTAGCTCTGCTGCTTGTGTGTGCTTTCCCAAAATTCACTTGCCGTTTCTTTAAGTTCCTCAACCATTTCTGTTCGCACCGTTTTCTTTTTCTTAATTTATTCTCATTTATTTCTAGTAGAACTTCTTCTAGTTTTGAGTGACTACTTAAATTTTCTTCATTACCCTAAAAGAATATTTTCGTTTTGAATTGACTTATATATTTTCTAGTCCATTATCGTATCTTCTGTCCAATAATTTGCTTTCATTACTCTCTACTGTGCTGTTGATTTTTTGTACCACATTCGATTCACTACCCTGTATTACCCCCGGTTCATCGTTCTATCATGTATTTCCATAAGTCATCAATTCTGGAGTATATTGTAGAGGTACAGCTTCATTTTCTCAGCAGTTCGAAGTGCTTTCCTCTTCAAAGTCAGTAATAACTTCTAAAATTTCAATGGAAAGGAACACCAACTGCAGCGTCTATTTAACCAACAGAAAAACACCAAAACTGCACCAAAAATTAGATTATTTTCCTAGAATTTGGTGTAGATATGTAGATGACGTTTTTGCAGTCATTGACACTAAAGTTTACAGCCCTCAGCAATTTGTAGAAATTTTTAAATTCAAAATTTGAGACGATCAAGTTTACCTATGAAACAGAAACAAACCTTAAGTTACCTTTCTTAGACACTTTAGTGACAAGAAATGGCAACAAACTAGATATAGATGTTTATCGTAAAGACACTAACACTATGAGGTTTATAACAAATGATTCCAACCATAGTATGCAACATAAACTTGCATCTTTCAACTTTTTGATTCACCGATTATTACATTTCCCATTGTCAAAACAAAACTTTGATAAAGAACTGCGAAATATTAAGCAGATTGCATCATACAATGGTTTTCAAGAATCAATTGTCACAAACATAATTAGAAAACATAAACATAAGTTAAACATTAGAAACATTACAACGTTAGGAACTAGTAATAGCAAAATAGATAAGAAATATGTCAAATTACCAAATTATCCCACATACACAAAAGGTCTTCAAAAAATATTTTCAAAATTTGATTATCAAACAGTGACTTCTAGTAGTAACAACTTGCAAAATCTTTTAGGCAATCCGAAAGACCCAATAGAAATGTGTGATAAATCGGGAATATATAAAATTAATTGTAAAGACTGTAACCAAGTATATATAGGGCAAACCAAGAGACCTATTAAAACTCGTTTTAAAGAGCACGTAGCTCATGTCAAATATCATCGCACAGATAGGTCCAGTGTTGCCATGCATATGCTTGAAAATGGCCATAGAGTAGGCGACATTGAATTAATTAAGAGGGTAGATAATAAAAACGAACTTGATTCTTATGAAAGTTTAGAAATTTTTAAAATAGAAATTTGCTTATGAATTATGATGATAACGGTCCATTAGGTTTTCGGAATTATTTAAGCTTATCTAAGAATCAATTAAGTTTAACGATGCGTGATAAGCAGATAGTATATATAAGCTCCCCGTTGTTTTTATTTTTAGTATCGGTATCGCTGATGATAACAGCTTAGCTGTTGAAACACGTGTCAAAAAAAAAAAAAAAAAAAAAAGTTCTTCTCCCTGTGACTCTTGATATATTTGCGTATTTGGAAGCGTAATGAAGCTAGGAGACTCACTTACATCTCGACGCTGCCACTTTTGCACCGTCATCTTGGCACGAGCGAAACCAACTCGTCGCATTGGACAACTCGAAGCGAGACCAGCTCGGCGCCGGGACAACTAATAAAGTCATTTAGTAATCGTAAGTTATAGTTACAATACTTTATAAGAGTGAGAGCTGCCTAACACGAGACTAATTTTAGAATTTTTTGTGTAGTAGAATCTAGGACAGCCTGTATACATCTACATTATACATGAAACTTTGTAATTACGATTTCTAAGTAATTTCATTATAGTGCATATGACCAAATGCGAAATTTTGTATGCGGCGTGGAAATAGCTTGAATCTGAGTTATCCCGACTACTACATGGGCTCGTGCCGAGTTGTCGCGGCGCCGAGTTTGTCTTTCCTCAAGATGGTAATGCCAAAGTGGCGGTGTCGAGATGGCGACGTCGAAATGTCCGGACTCGGTATGTTTGGTACATGTGTTTTCTGCCTTATCTATGCATATGAGAAGAAGCACAGTGTTACAATAATGCAAAATTGGGCAATGTTCTCGCACCAAGTAAACTTATTATTCATTTTGTACGGTCATTCATATTTCTTTTTTGTCTATAAACATTTTTAAAGATTTATAAATCACGCACGTGGCTTGTTACGGCTGAAAAACAATTAAACTGGAGCGAACTCTGCTTGTCTCAAGTTATAGACTAACTTATATCGTAATGCGATAGTGTTGCGTGAGGATTTTGATAAATATACATTTTGTTACAGTGGCACAAATACAATAAAATTACTAATACATTTACGATACCGTGGTATTGTAAAAATTAGGTTTCCTACGTGCAGAACTTTGTAAGAATCCGTCAATGTTATAATTCAAATTTGTCGCCGAGAAAGAATTATCTCTTGGCATACAATTTGCATCGTCAAACACAGACGTCGTGCGCACCGTCCCGAAATTACCCCCATGCAACCGCTGCCCAATCTTCCGCTCGAGATAAAGCCCCCTATATAAGCGCGAGGCACTTCTTATTCGACTTCCACTTCTATTCCTAATCCGACTTGACTTCTCAACTTAACAATTCCTTAAGAACTCCGTCCGCATTAGTTCTGAATCCCAAATCTAAAACCGACTAGAGCTATCCTCCGCTAACTAAAAGACCACTGCAAATGCTGATTCAATTCGGTAAGGGCGCAGTCGTTACTAACTCAAAGACCGCTGCAAATGCTAATTCAATTCGGTACGGGCTCGGCAAGTACTAACTCAAAGACCACTGCAAATGTTGATTTAATTCGGTACGGACGAGGCAACCATTAACTCAAAGACCACGGCAGATGCTGATTCAATTCGGTACAAGCGTGACACAAAACCTTCTTGATTTTCCAAGAACCCCCTAATAACAACCACCGTTACTAATCCGAATAGCCAACATCTACTTACCCCGAACCCTAAGCACTGTGACTGATCTCTTTGGTAGCAGCTGCTTTCCTCCGAAACCGTTCCATTTAGAACTAGCCGCTTTGTATCACTGACCTAGGGCTATTCGATAGCACTTTGTAGTAGACGTGCTGGCAGCCGCTGACCTAGACAAAGTATCACCGCCACAAAACCGTCGCCAACACCAGGCACAGAACTTCGCATACACGCACTGCTCGCTCGCCAGACATCATCGTACGAGTACAACCACCAGGCATCCTGGGCACTTTGAGACGGACTTCTGTCGTTTGCCAAGCCGTAAGCCACAATAATAAACGTTGGTGTATGCTATAACAAGCGAGCGCCGTAGACAGAAGTTCTGACCAAAAAAACTTAAAAGCGGGTGTAAACGGCCGCCAACGATAAATAATAATAATAACTTACCTGTTTCAGTAAAACACTAGCACCACACATAGAAGCCACCCGAATCCGCAACCCGAGTCTTTGTTTAGCTAGAAATTCCGTTGTATAAAAACGTGGAGATTCAACCGCCCACCGTACTAGCCCGGCTCCGTACTCCGACTGGCCGTGTCTAAGCTGCTGCTGTTCAAACCGCGACTGGCGAAGTATCCCGCGTATTAAAAATACGTTGTAAATAAATCCCCTGTATATATAATAACCACTAACGTTCCAAGTAATTGTAAATAGACGTCTTACAAGCAAACCCGGGGCATTCTTTCTTCGCTTGAAGCTACCCGCGTGCAGATTATAAATTTTGTTTCGTCACATTTTACGTTCTAACTACATACCCGGTAGAGAGAAATATAAAAGGTGCACGTTAACAACTTACTCACCCTTTTTTTAGTCTAGAATCTGGCTTAGTTGACATGACCTTTAAAAGTCTACATTGAACTCTTGTCTGTTCCAAGTTTCTCGTCCGATGAAAGCCTTGCGGTAATGGGTAAAACTACGTTTACCATTTGGAAACGGAAAAACGTTTTTGTTTTAATAATCATTTTAACCAGTTCTTACAAAATCTGCTCGTTTGAAACCCACTCTGTTTTTTGTCGTCCTGGCGTTCATTTTCTGTTACGACCCTTAGAACTCGTTCATATCGTCGTCTCATTATGATCGTCCTTGAAATTTCTTTATACTACCACAGTCTTATTTGATTCCTTTCTTATGTATTGAAGAACAGTGTGCTATTTTTTATTATTTAGAGATCTCACGTCAGTTTATACATTCTTCAGATATTTGCTTTAGGATTTAGGACAGTTAAAAATTGAGGGAATGTTATTAAAATTTAGAAGTGGAAAAGGAAAGTGAGCTTGATAAATGTTTCAACTGATATAAAAAAAATAATTAATAAAATATAATAAACATTGTAAAAAAAAACTTCTAAAATTTACTTCAAACATATTTTTTTGGAAATGTGATCTGTCGAAATTGTTCAGGAGGTCTCATTCAACTCCTTCATTGACTATTGAAATCACCTAATGCATAACTGTAACAGTCCAGTATTTATGCATGAAGGCAAGCTTACGGATTATTTTCCTATAATCCAAATGCAAAGAGATAACCCAGAAGAAATGACTATAATACTAAATAAATTAATTAAATTACCCTTTTGATAACCATTTAGACGTCAATCTATAGACTGTTATTGATCATAACGTTAATATTTAATAAACATAAGTTTATAAAAACTTTTCGAACTTTTTTCGATATTTTGCTAAAATATCCCTGAAACATGATGTTTACTGATTAAACAGTATTGACACACTTATAAATGGGAAAGTTTTCGGATACAATTTGTTCATCTTAATTTATTATTAATCGATAAGAAAAAACGCAAAAATCATAAAAAACTTTTTGAAATGTATATTTAAAATATATGTCCATACATATGTAATTAGATAGAGACGTAAACTTATTAATACAAAACAATCAAATTTGAAAAAAAGGCTGCAAAGTCTTTCTTTAATGACTTACTACCCATAGAGTTCTTATATATTTTAACATGGCTTTTCTTCTTAAAATAATAAGCAATTAAAACATTTTTAGTTAATGTTGCATTTAATAAAGATTTAGGGCGAATTCAGTGAGCGTCTTAATATCAAACTCATCCTCAGCGGGTGCTGATTCAGGCTTGGCTTAAATATTTCTTCTTTTCACCTACTAGTCATAAATATTTTAGTTATTCATTGCTTTTTACACAAAAACGTCTTCCAGGATTGGACTGTGCCAAAAGATTACCTTAGTTACGGTTAGTTTTGGACACGGTCCAATCCCAGAAGACGTTATTGTTGTAACAATGACTCCGGCCGTATAAGCCTCTTTATACGTTTCTGAATACCGTTGAGTGAAGTTAGAGAGCGAGAAGCAACGCATGAGTGAGCTTTTAAAATTTGGCCCTTAGCTAATTGCAAGTAAGTGACCATCAACTATCTTTGGAACATTCATCTCGAGAGGACGAGAAACGCCCTGAGAAGATTATTCAAAGGAAAAACAAACTCTTATTTTTAGACTTTATATGTTTTGACACGTTAACCAGCAGTTTATCCCATTTCTGTTAAGAAAAAGCATTTTTGATTGGAAAAGCTGCCTCGTAATCTGATGCTTCTATTACAAATTAAAACAACATTCTTATTTCCTTGATCCTCTGAAGTAAAAAATGTGACAGTGCAATTAAGTAAGGATCTAATTAGTAACAGATGTTAATTCTTTTTGTACCAATATTTTACTTTATTTCCTTCATCTAAACCTTGTCTTTACACTCTTATCTCTCATTAGATACTGCCTTCCTTTCCGTCACTAATTTTTGCTTTCATAAACCGTTCCCCTTTTTTCCTATTACTTTTTTCTAACAATTCTTCAAAATTGAATTAAACTCTTTTTCGTCTATCCCTTTTTTATATTTTATTACCCTCTTTCCCTCTTGGACCCTCGTTTATCTAATTTCATATCATTCTCTAATATATAATTAAGTTTCCTAACCTAACCCTAAGTTTTAGTTGAAATAGTTTTCCTAAACTATTCTCAATTTTTTCCATTTCTTTCACCACAATACCTCCTTTCCGTGCAACAAATACTGTTTCTCCCTCACAACTTTACCTTAATCATTGTTATATTCGTCTTTCTCACATTGGTTCTAATTTTTTTTTAATTAAACTTTTTCAATTGCTTTGTAATATTTCATTGTCCAAGAACAGTAAAAGACAATTAAAATGGTTATTTGTATCCCAAGTCCAGAAACAGCATATTTGAGAGTGCGAGTTTCTCTGCATGATGATTAACTATATAACACGATTATGTAGAGAAACAGTTTTAAACTGTGTATCCGGGTTGAAAAAATTTAAGAGGTCACTAAAATGATTAAAGATTTTATAAATAACTTTTATTAAAATATCTAAAAATTGTTTCATCAATTCAATATTTATTTTGTCTTAAAATTTACAACAAAAGATTCGGTTTTTTAACTATACTAGACCAAACAATAAAAAAAAAACTTGCTATTCCAATAAATTATAACACAACAAATTCCTGTTTCCTTCTTCCATCCCCCATCCCTCTCTTCTCTAAATTTTCAGTATTTCTCTTTTCCTTTCCTCCATCACTTTCTTCCTCTCCAACACTTCCCTCATCCATTGTCTTCCTTCCCCTTTTCTCCTAGTAGTAACTTCCATTCCTTTCCTCGTGTCTTATTTCTCAGCATCCCTCTGTTAGATGTATTATATTTTCCCATTCATCCCCACACAACCTACATAATCTCTCCTCATCCCTCATCCAATATTTATTTTCATTTTCTTCGTTTCCCGTTCTGAATCTTGCAATCATTCTTATTTCATTCATTCTTTTTCCCTCTGTTATGTACCTTGGTGTCTTGTCTGTCATTATTTTTATGTATTTCTCATTATACTTTCCTTCCTTTATTTTTGCCCTTCTTTCCTGCTTCTGTGTATCTTTATTTCTGGCGATTATTTCTTCCTCCATTTTTCTCCCCTCTTCTCATAATCTCTTTATCTCTTCTCTCACGTATCCCACTCTTTCATAGTAGTTTCTTCTTTCTTCTTCTTCATATTTTACCTTCTGTGCCTCGATCTCTTTCCAAACTTCATAAAGTATTTTATTTTCCTTCCTACTTCCCATTCTTTCTTCATACCTTACTGCAATTCTTCCTGCTTGTATCCTTATTTTTTCTACTTCTAGCTCTTCTTTCACTATATACCCCGGTGTCTCCTTCTCTAAACCTAACGTCCACCTCCAGTGTTTCTCTTGTATCTTCTTAAGTTCTTGCCAACTTCTTTACTTCTTACCAACTTTTCAAACATCCATCTCATGTTTTCTATATCTTTACCAAATGTCCTTTCCCCTACCCCCCATACTTGTCCTACTATTCTATTTTCTTTCATTTTCATCTCTTTTATATGGTCTCCATCTTTGTTATCATATCTGATATTTTATCCTAAATCTATACTTGTCTACTCTCTCTATCTCCTCCTCCCCCCACCACCATTTCCCTTTCTTTCTTCTTCCTTTTCTTGTTTTAAATTTCATAATTTTTGTTTTCCCGACATTTGCTGCTAGGTTTTTCTTTTCCAGATATTTCTTCATAACTTTAACCACTCCTCTCATCTCTTCTTCACTTCTCGCTATTGCCACAATATCATCCGCGTATGCTAATACCCATATCTTTTTCCTTTCTACTACTATTCCTCCTACTTGATTTTTTTCCATTTCCTCATCCACATCACTAATATATATCGAAAACAAACTTGGACTTAGCGGATATGCCTGTTTTAGTCCCTTTTCCGTCCTAAAATCTCTTCCTAGCTTCCTCCTTACCCTTGTTTCTTCGTATATTCCTTCTATTGCATTTTTTAGATCTCTATCTATTCCTACCTCTTCCATCCTTTTCCATAATAGCCCTCTTTCCACATTATCAAATGCCGCTTTAATATCTAAGAATATTGCGTACCTCTTTCCTCCTTTCTTTGCTAACTCTTTATTGACTATGTGCTTTAATATGTATATATTGTTTATCGTTCCTCTTCCTTTTTTAAATCCTACTTGCCAATCTGGTATTATTTTCTTTCTTCTATTTCTTTTCCATTTTTTTCCGCGTATATCTTATAGCCCACATTCATTATGCTTACTCCTCTATACTTGTTCGCTTCCTTCCTATTTCCTCCCTTGTAAATTGGGCATATTATTGCCTCTTTCCATTTTTCTGGTATTCCTTCTCCTTTCCATATTCTTTCGAATACTTCTCTTAATTTTTCTTTCATTCCTTCTCCAATGTATCTCCATTGTTCTCCTTGTGTCCCATCCGTCCCTTCTGCTTTTCCTTTTTTTACTTTATTTATTGCTCTCTCCATTTCTTCTTTTCCTATTCCACCTTCTCTGTGTCTTATCTTTTTTTTTCTAACTTCTTCATTTTTTACTTTTTTTTCACTCTCTCCTACTAGCGTCTTACAGTGTTCTTCCCATTTTTTCCATCTATACTTGCTTCCGTACTTCCTCCGTTTTTCTATTTTTATTTATGAATTCCCATGCCTGTCCTTCATTTTTAATTTGTCTAATCTTTATCTCGGTTAGTTTTTTATGGTCTTCTTTATTTTTTGCACATATTTCCTTGAAATTTACTTTTAACCTTCTGTATTCTTCTATCTCTATCTTTCCTTTTTTCCATTTCCTTCTTCCTTTTCTTAATTCTTTTTTCTCCTTCTTGCATTCTCCGTTCCACCAATCTTTTTTTTTCCTAATTCTTATTTTCTTTATCTATACTTTTTCTTCTCTGTTGCCAGTTCCATCCTGGTTGTAATTCTCTCCATCTCTTCCTCCACAACTCCTTTAGTATTTACCTCCTCTTCCATTTCTCTTTATATCTTTTTTATACTCTCTTCAGTCCATAGTTTCTTTTCTCTCCATACCTCTTATTCTTGCACCTCTTCACTCTTACCTCTTTCACCTACATACATAAATTCCCCTTTTCCTTCTTCTTCTAAATTTCCGTTCCTTATTGCCCAACCTCTTTCTTCACATAGTTCTATCAAAATTTTTTCTTGTCCGTTTATTTTTTTATCCATTGATATCCTACTTCTTATCTCTCCATTTACCATTATTCCTCCCTCCTCTTCTATCCTAGCATTCAAATCTCCTCCTATAATCAACTTGTTTTCATCCCTTTCTTCTATTGCCTTTTCTATAATTGCTTTCGTTGTGTCCATTTTTTTTCCATATATTGTAAGAATATTATATTTTTCCTCTTTTTCCGACTTTACTCTGATTTTGATCATCCCATCTACGTTTTCTTTTTCCATTTCCTTTTCTATTTCACATTCCTTTCTTACCCCTACTATTAGTCCTCCTTTCGCCCTACCTTTCCTCTCTTTTCTTTTTGCATACTGAATTTCCCATACATATTCTTTCGGCATCTTATCTTTCCATGTACTCCATTCTTTTTCCTCCATCCAAGTTTCTACTAAACCTACCATTTTAAAACCCTTTATATAGTTCCAAAAATCCACTCCTTTGTTTTTTATCCCCGCAATGTTCCAAAATAAGATCTGAAATTGTATTACAAATATTAAAAAAAAATTTGAAAACTTTACCACCCTGTACCTCAAAAGTTAAGACGTTTAGGACATACCTTCATATAAAGTTTTAAAATAAACCCAAAAATTGCTCCCTGAAATATTGACATTCAATTAGAAGACACCCTGTATATAAACATTGATTGAAAAATTTGGGAAGATACGCAACCCAAATGAATAAAATGTTGCCAATAAATTACCCCGACATATCAGATGGTTCTACCGTTGATTTAACCCTGTTATTTTTATTATTGGTGCAACTGACGACGTTATAATCATCTACATGTCGAGGAAATTTTATTCATGTGCATATCTTCCCAAATTTTTCAATCAAGTGTATACATCGTAGACCAAGAAACTTTTTAATTTTAGTTTTAATGAAAAATTTTGCTTGGTTTGATGTGAAACATAGAAAAGGTCAATAAATAAATAGCGTTGATTCTTTCAATATCAGACATCAACAAAACTTGCTTGTTTGTTAATACTGTTTTATTCTTAATTAGTGATATTTACATATATTTTAAGTCACTGTGGAGGTATATTGGAAGAAAAATAAATAATGACAAAAAATAAAATTTATAAGAGAGTTCGTATTGAATAAAACAGCCTTGTGTGTTTAAGTATTGCATATAGTAGCCGAATACTTGAGGTCACTGAAAAATAGTTAAGTTTTGTACAGATGTATGATTTTTATTTTAGCGAAATTCAATGCCAAATGAATGAATTTCATTGTAGAAAAAAAACAAACAACTAAAAATAATCGATGCCAATGCCACCGATGTGAGTTTGATAACATTTCTGAGTAATTGGCAAGTTTTATTAAATTTGACAAAAAAAGCGTTTTTCTTTTTTACAGAAGATTCGTAATGAATTCATTTAAAATTTTTGAAATGAAATATTTTTAATCCCTACGAAGAGATCTAAAAAAGATAGGGGTTTGCGCTTTTAAATCACAATTTATTATTCTTATTTCAGATAATGTATCCTACACGTAAGTTCTTTAAAGTAATGTTATGTAGCAGAATATTATATTGATCTGTTGTTATATTCCCCAGGTTCCTTATTATGACTTCGTACATAAACACACAATTGTTATCAATAGTAGATGTTACTACAGTTAAATGAGAAATCATGGATTAGAAATAAAGAGTTTCCTATTTAAGCTTGATTAGATTTAATGAATGCGATCGTACGCAAATTTAGAAAAAATAGACCAAGAAAAAAAATCTATAAAAGAAACCTGCGAAAAAAATCTAAAGATAAGAACTTCACAGGAACAAAAATCTACGCAAAAAAACTCCACCAGAAAAGAAAGACATGGAAGAAAATTCCAAAACTACTATTTACCAATTTACAATTTTCATTATTTTTGGTTTTTGAATCGTTATTGTGGTAAATTTTGAAATGTAGTACAATAAAAGTTAAAAATGATTAAAATAGTTGTTAGTTAATCTTTACCTGCTCAAATAATCCAGTACCTAGTTTCAAATTTTATTTGTGTGTATTTCTCAATCTATAATTTTTTCAGGTTTAGAATCACTGAATAGTTTAAGCATACATTTCACGTTGACTTTAAAAATGAATATTGCAGTAAATTATTTAAACAGTCTTATAATACAATTGAACCTTCTTCTGCTTATTTTATGCTTAAGTGGGGTTTACTGATCATTTGAATATGTTTTAATTCAGATTTTTTAAAATAGATTTTTTCTAGTGGATTTTTCCCCGAAAGTTTTTTTCTTCTAGATCATTTTTCCTGTTGATATTTTTTTCGTGGGTTTTTTTCATTGGATTTTTTCTATTGGGCTATTTTCCGCTAACCATCATACGCATTAATTAACGCTAAAATAAGTTTAAAAATAAGCAAGCTTGTAGGAAACTAATTTCTACTAAAAATAGATTGCAGAAATAAAAATTATTTTATTATTTCATTATTTGTACACATCAAGTATCGAAACTTTATATTTAAATCAAATTCCATTGTGAAAAATGTGACAATCTCACATAAATCAAATTAAAAACGGTTTTATTTATAGAAACTAAAGATTCTTCTTAAAATAACAAATAACAATTTTTTTTTTATTTACAAATAAGACTATAACTTATTATTATAATATGTTAACAAAACGAAGTGTTAATCAAAAACAGTTCTTCTCAAATCAATATTGGAAAAGGAGGCTGGGATAAATGATGCTTTACTTTTTGACCAGAATAGAATAGAATAGAATTTTTATTTATACGCTATAATTATAAAAATTATTTGTACACGTCAAAAAATAGCATGCACTCAACAGCATACAACTGCCCAAGTAGTAAATAATCTACAGATAAAATATACAATATTATTGACACAGATCATTATTCACCGCAAATTTAAATTGAAAAAATTTCATAAAATGCATTATCTATTAAGATAGATTTAATTGCATATTTAAAGTTTTCAATATTCATTATTTTAAATGATTGAGGTGAACAATTGAACAATTTAGGTCCAAAGTAATTAAAGCCGCATCTGTTAGCTAGAAGTCTAGAATAATCAATATTTATATCACAAGCATTTCTAGTAAAGTCCTCATGGATATCATTATTCAATGTATAATTGGCCAGGTTTTTTAAACATAAATAAGACAGTGATAAATATACAAACATATGGAAAAGTGAGTATTCACAGGTGAATGAATTGATGTTTTACGTCGGCTCCATATTTCAAATTTGTCATAATGTGAATTACTATTCTTTGGAGCCCAAATATATGGAAAGAATGTGGTGCTTGACCCCAGAATATCAAACCATAAAATATGGGTGACACAAAAAGTGAGTAGTACGCAGTTAATAGTACATCAATTGGAACTAGATTGACTAAATTTCTAATTACAAATATATTTTTAGACAACTTTGTCGCTAAAGTGTCAATATGTTTGACCCATTGGAATTTAGAGTCAAGCTGAATGCCCAAATACTTAATTGGCGAGCGTGATCACCAAACACAAGTTTATGACCAAAATCATATTTACTGTTTTATTGTTATTAAGTTTAAATTTATTACTCCCAAACCATTTCAAGGCCCCCGCATGAGCATCCATCATTTGAGTATGTAATCGGTGTATCATCAGCAAATACTATTAAATCAATTGCTCTTAAGTGATTAGCAATATCGTTTATGTATATTAGGAATAGAGTCGGCCCCAGCACTGACCCTTGTGGAACCTTTAGACTTACATTTTCTACCTTGGAAGGTGTGTACAACTGTATATTGAGATCTATTAGTTAAATAACTTGCAATTATGTCACAGCTGACTGTATTGAAATTGTAGTAATGTAATTTTTTAATAAGCACTAAATGCAAGACGCAGTCAAAAGCCTTCTGAAGATTTTAAAACATTGAACCAACGTATTCCTTTTTTCTGTCTTTTCTATTACGACACGGATAAGTTGAACCATTACATCGTTTGTACATTTGTTAGCTCTAAAACCGAATTATCGGTAGTAAAATAAGTCGTATCTGTCAAAATGTTGGTGGATTTGTTTATTCATCACAGTTTCCAGAATTTTAGAAATTACTGAAACAAGAGAGATAGGTCTAAAATTATTAGAATTAACTAAACCCCCTTTAATCCTATGATCATCCTAACATAATTTATTTTTTTTTGTTTTCTTCAGGCGAATGATGAACATCGTAAAAATAACAAGAAAAGAAGATCTATAACAACCACAAGACAATAATAACAAAATTGCTGCAACTTGGGCAGTCGAGCTCTAAAAAAATGAATCCACAACAACAATTGTTTGCAAAGAAGGCCATCAGTGATATTCTATTTGAGGAACAAATGGAGACCTTACATCGTAATTCAGTGGAAATTAATATCTCACGTGCATTCAGTTCAGTTCCTCTCTTCAATTACCTTCAAAACCCCTTTATTCCGTCAGTATGAACCAGCATACCTCTCCACTAAGGACGCAGATGCATATTTCGCTTTTTTTCAGTAAGGAGGTTACTTTCCAAATTGATGTAGGTATACGTTCTGTACCAATGTATGATAATATTTTGAATGCTTAGATAAAATTAATTATAAAAAGTACTTACCTTAATGTATTCCTTGAGGCGCTTGATCAGAGCAGTGCACATCACTATAACAATATGACCTATCGATTGAGATGAAACAGCATTTAAAAACTTCAGGTCTTCAAAACTATTCCCAGTTGCTAGATATCGTAATGTTATTGATAAACGTTGACTTGCAGGAATTGCATCGCGCATGATAGTGTTCCTTTTAGCGATTTCAGGAGTAACCAAAGCAACGAGTTCCCCGTCCATCCGTAAAAAGTTGCAGAAATTATTTGGTACAATTACTCTTAGTTCATTGAGTAGCTTTTTGTGAGTGTTCTTCTCCCTATCAATAAACCACTGTTTGGCCTATTATCTGCCTTTCTGCGAGCTCTTTTCTTTTCTTACACTTGCGGCTACAGCAATTAACACGCAACTGATTCACTTTCACTCAACATGATGACTATGAAGTTCTGGCGGGGACTGTTTGCATAATGTGGATGTACGTCTGTGTTTACCTCCATACAGTACAATTTTTTTGCACAAACCAATATATTGTATTTTTTAGAGGTATAGAACTTTAAGTTGGCATTACTGTTCAAGATGGCGACCGATTTAACAGCTGTCAAGTGTATTATTCTCAGTTTGGTTTGGCAATTCATCATGAATAGACTCACGCCTGAACAACGTTGCAAATAGTGCAATTTAATTTCGAAAATAATTGTTCTGTGCGGAATACGTATCGCGCACTACGTCCATTTTATCGTCGACATAATCGTCCATCAGAGCAGTTAATTCGATTAACCATGCAACGTTTTCGCACCACGTTTACTCTTATTGATAACTCGCATCCCCAGAGACGCCGTACGGTGCGTACAGAAGAAGCTATTGCTACTGTAGAGCGTAGCATTGAGGAAGACCCGAATGAGTCCATCCGCCGTCGAGCACAGGAATTGGATCTGTGTCCATCCACTTTATGGAAGATTTTGCGGAAGGATCTTGGTTTGCGTGCTTACAAAATCCAACTCGTGCAAGAATTGAAGCCAAACGATCATCAAGCAAGGCGTAGATTCGTCGAATGGGCCCAAAACGAGATTGCCGTTATTCCCGATTTTCATAAGCGAATTTTGTTTAGCGATGAAGCGCACTTCTGGTTGAATGGCTACGTCAACAAACAAAACTGCCGCATTTGGAGTGAAGCTAATCCTCAAGTGTATATCGAAACACCGTTACATCCAGAAAAACTGACTGTTTGGTGCGCTTTATGGGCTGGTGGAATCATTGGTCCGTACTTCTTCAAAAATGATGATGGCCAGAACGTTACAGTCAATGGTGATCGGTATAGAGCCATGATTACTAACTTTTTCATTCCTGAATTGAACAGCCATGATGTCCAGGAGCTGTGGTTCCAACAAGACGGCGCCTAATTTCACGTTTTGGACCTGTGAATTGGCCTCCAAGATCTTGTGATTTAACACCGCTAGACTACTTTCTGTGGGGCTATGTAAAGTCATTGGTCTATGCGAATAAACCACAAACGCTTGACCATTTGGAAGACAACATTCGCCGTGTTATTGCCGATATACGGCCACAAATGTTGGAAAAAGTCATCGAAAATTGGACGTCCAGATTGGACTACATCCGAGTCAGCCGTGGCGGTCATATGCCAGAAATCATATTTAAAATGTAATGCCACAAGATTATCTTTCGAATAAAAAAAATTCATGTCAATCAAATAATCCATCATTGTATTATTGCAATTTAAAGTTCAATACCTCTAAAAAAAACACCCATTACAATAATATGACCGTCTAGGTGCAGCCGTCAAAATATTGTGCAACTCACATTGCACAATAATATTGAGCATCTATGGGCCGCTTTAAAAGTGTATTCACAGTAGATTAAATTCATTATTAATTGATTAAGTTACCCTTATACAGCCTGTCTGTGTGATACGCGGACCTTTGCCTTTAAAAAGTAATTTTTTTCAAAATCAGTTTGAATAGGAATTGTGGAACTGCATCCCAGCTACAAAAATCGAAATTTTCGCAGATCCTCACTTGAGAGCATGGTACAGGCATTCGATATGGACGTAAAAGATGTGCCCAAAAAAATCAAAAACTTTTTATCCACTTACAAACAGGAGGTTTTAAAGATAGAGATTAGTAAAAAAAGTGGAAGTGGTGCCGACGAAATTTATAAACCATCTATAAAATGGTTTTTTGCTATGAATTGTATCATTGAAATTATAAACATCAAGAGGAAAGAAACAACAAGTAATCTGTCTGGTAAGGTACTTTTTTATTACAGTTTTTGTATAAACTATAAATTAATTAGGAACACATATTATTTTGCCAATTTACTGCTTCTTCGCCATTAAAGTAGTGTGCATCTATTTAACCGGGAGCGTTTCATACTTTGTAATTCATTAATTTCCAACCTCCACTGCCATAAATAAACTTGAAAGTTCATGATATCTTAGGTTTTCGATGCAGTTGTACGTAACCAGTTGTGTCATGTGTGGGCGCACAAGACGACCTTTATCGCAGTTTCCTCTTTCAGTTGAATTGGTTTTCCCAAAACACGACAGCGAAACCCTAGAATGCCAAACCCATTCCCAACAATTCTCCTTGCCCTGCTCAATCTGTAATTATAAATCCTTTTTAATAGTAGGCATATGTTTGTAGGGTTTTGGTAAGTAGGGCTTTAAAGGAAAGGCATCATCTCCAACTAGAACACTATTTTCTGGCAACAAGATGTGGATACAATAAACAATTTTGGAATACCCCACCATCTGCATTACGACCATGCGATCCTATATCTACATATCTAAAACAATAATCGTGATTCATAACGGCCATAAGCACTATACTATTCGTTCCTTTGTAGTTGTAGTATTGACTGCCACAATTCGGTGGTGCTTTAACTGTGATATTCTTTCCATCGATAGTTTCACAACAACCTGGGAAATTCCACTTGTGATGAAATCCTACTTGTACATTTTCCCATTCCTCCAGATTTATTATCTGAAAAATAAAATAAATTGCACAGTTAGGTGTGTTTTTACTTAAAAAAGGAGTAGTAGTCAAATTCCTAACTACAATATTAGGATGCGCTTCACGAGTCAACTGCAGAGAACGAAGTGTTCGAAGAACATTCTGAGTACCTCGATTGTGTTGGCGATGGTAAAAATTCAACCAGGACCCTCTGAGACTTTATCAGCCGTCAATTAACTAATTGAACCAAACAACACCTTAGCCATGTTTGCCTTGAGTGCAATAAGGCAGAAGATGAATGTGAAGTATTCGGAAAACATGTTGCACAGCAAATCAGACAGTTACAACCAGTGGATACGATTGATACGAAAGAAGAAATACAGGCAATACTCTCCAGACCCCGAAAGATTCTGCATATGCGTATTTGAATACATTGTCCTGTTCCATTATTACAACATCTGCGAACATTCCACCTCGCACCTCTCTATCAGCTACAAATGATTTGATTGACGAAGCATTGGGTTTATCTGATATTCATTATTTATTTATTCGTATGGTACATTTTAAATATTGAATTGTGATGTAAGTGTTATGTATGGTGCCCCAAAAAAGGAATTACTTTAGAAATTTTAAGGACTCCTGAAAATTTTCTTCGATTAGACATAGGTTAATTAATTTTGTTAGTGGTATTAATATAGTATTTGTAATTTTTTTGATTAAAAACATTGACATGCCAAAATGGTCTTCATTTTTGAAACTAACTACTTTGAATGAGAAAGGACGAAAATCTCTTTTAGGCTTTATTTTGGTATTCAGGGTAACCGAAGTATTGTTCAATTGACTTGAGATTTCAACTGGAATATATACGAAATGCTTATTTAACTTGTTAGCATCAAAACATATAATATTAAACATTTTTTTATTTTTTCTGTTAGAGTTTATAATATCCCAAAAAGTCATTGTTTTATTGTGTGCTTTTTCAATAATTAAACAGTAGTAGTTCCTTTTAGCTTTGTTTAATTCTTTTTATATTGAGATTTTGCTTTGTTAAATTGGCATTTCAAGTGTTGATCATTTGAGTCTTCGTATAATTCCTTTAATAAACCAAGTTATCGCGAGTTCGACTTAGATTTAAATCAAACCAACAACTTTTTGGTGAACTAATTCTACTACTGACAATAGGAAAAAACAGGTCAACAAAATGTTTTAAAGAGTCAATAAATACAGAAATTTTTTCATTTGTGTGCATATGTTTCGCATCTATAAACGTCCAATCGACCGATTCAACATTTCGATAAAACTTTAACATATTCATCGGCTTGTAATGCAGCTTAGCTTTTAAGAAGATGACAGATTAAATAATAATGCCAGAGTAGGAAAAACTTGGAATTTTTTTAATCCTGCACTTTGAAACGATGATGCATACCTCAAATGAGACTCAAGGAAAATAGTTTTAAATGCAAGCATGTAGAAAACAAATTTTTAGTTAATTAATCAAAGTGGAGAGACCCATAAACCTCACCGACTCAAGAAAATCTTGGTTTTGGGGCATTTAAAATTAAATAATTTCAAGAACATTACAAATGTTTTTATGTTTGGAAGGTTCTCTATAATGAAATCTTCAAAAGGTATTTTTTTGTGATTTTTAACCTCATGTGGTGTTATCCTCAAATAATGTCTATTTACCATGTATTATTCACTCAGCTGGATTTTAATGTGCATGTCCATTAACTAAAGTAGTCATTAAAAGATTAAAAGTGCAAACAGATATTCTTTTAGAAAAAGATTTAAATCCCCATTGCATAAAGAAACCTTGACAAGTTCTTATCAGGTTGGTCATAAACTAAGTATTGTGCTGGGAATTTAAAAAAAAATCCGTTAAGATTTTAAGAGGATTATGTAGTTGTTGTGCTAGAAAATTCGTCACATAGAAATTTCGGTATTTGGAAATAATGTTATGTGTATTTTAAATTAGATTTTAAAAACACACGTTGCAATAAAAAAAATAGATAGCGATAGCATTTGCTTACCAAAACTCTTTTTTTTTAAGGAAACTGAAACTGCTTCTTTTAAAGTGGTCTTTTGCGACGGATTTACCAGTTTCGGGTATCTTAAGCGTAGATGACGCTATAGGGAGACCTCGCTTGGGTGATTTTAAAAATCAAAAATAAAACAAAGTGTATCAAAATATTAATTAATATAACTGTTAAGCATAATTAATATAAATTTAAAATATTTTTATCTTCTATTTGTTAGAGCAAACTCTGCGGTTACAACGTCAAAACCTTTCTAACGAAGTAAAATTTTGTAAACACTCGTTTTACATTATCTTTTTTGCCGAAACCATTGGGAAAATTTCTACCTACCTGTAGCTACAAATAGGCACACAAATTCCTCGAAAAATATTCAAAAATCAAAAACAATTCTAGGATAAGAAGATTACGATAGGACTTTTCGAATAACAACATAGAGAGAACACTTTCTTCTATCAGGCCATTTTAGCCGTTTTTCATTATTTGCTTTTTTTCGATTTTAATGAGGTTTAAGCTTAGCGTTTCATTACATAAGTAATTTAATAAATTAAACTTTAAGTTTATTTTTTTTGTTAAACTAAGAACTTGCCGCCGCCAATCTTACATACTACATTACGAGGAGGTTTTCTTCTATCAGGTCCTCTTGACCGTTTTTATACTTTTTTTTTTTTTTGAATGGGGTTTAAAGTTAGCGTTCTATTAATATAATAAATTAAACTTTGGATTAATTTTTTTAATTAAGTACTTTTCGCCGCCAATTTCAAGTATCACGATAGAGAGAACGGTTTCTTCTATCTGGTCTTTTTAACCGTTTTTATTACTTTTTCCTGTTTTCGATTTTAATGAGCTTTGAGCTTAGCGTTTTATTATATGCGTAATTTAATAAATTGAACTTTAAATTTATTCTCCTTTTGATAAACTAAGAACTTGCCTACGACAATCTTACACATCACATTTCTTCTATCAGGTCCTCTTGACCGTTTTTTTTCGAGTTTAATGGGGTTTAAAGTTAGCGTTCTATTAATTTAATAAATTAAACTTTGAATTTAATGTTTAAATTAATTACTTTTCGCCGCCAATTTAAAATACTGCGATAGAAAGAACGCTTTCTTCTATCAGGCCCTTTTAGCTCTTTTTCACAATTTTGTCTTAGTTTTAAGCGTTTTATTACATATGTAATTTTATAAATTGAACTTTGAATTTATTTTTCTTACATACCACATTAAACAGAATGTGTTCTTCTATCAAGTCCTCTTGACCGTTTTTAATACTTTTGTTTTTTTGAGTTTAATAAGACTTAAAGTTAGCGTTCTATTATATTATAAATTAAACTTTGGAATTATTTTTTAAATTAAATACTTTTTGTCGCCAATTTGTAATACCACGATAAAAGAATACTTTCTCTATCAGGCCCTTTTAGCCGTTTTTTCATGTCTATGCCTTTATTCGATTTTAATGAGGTTTCATTTAGCGTTTTATTACATACGTAATTTAATAAATTAAACTTTCGATTTTTTTCTTCTTTTTATTTATTTAAATACAGCCGCACCACAGCAAAAGCCAATTATGGACGGGAACAGCAAAATACAATACTAAAAACGAATCCGATAATATAAACGTAAAAGTAATTAGACGTAGGTAATACAGATGTAATCCAAAACAAATAAAAGTAGTAACGTTAACGTTAAACGAGGTAAATATTGTAAATCGATCAACCAACTAGGGAGTCGCTACAGAATGATTTTATTTTGGATATGGACGTATGAAAAATATCAAATTTACGTAGAGCACTGCTGCTGCATACAGAGAAAATAGGATATGACTCCAACACACGCGTACGGGGAGTGGGTAGGTAGAAAGTGGTAGAAAAACGAGACCCAGGTCGAGGAACGGAAAAAGATAATTTTGCCAACAATTCAGGACAATCGACAAGGTAGTGAATAAGTTTGTATAGAAAGAGAAGAGAAAAGGTGGCGCGACGACTACTTAAATCAGAAAGGTTGAATCTAGCGAAAAGATCAGATTGCGGGAAACCTCTAGGAGGGTAAATTCCATCAACGTGAAAAGCTAGAAATTTTAAGAATTTGTGCTGAAGTTCTCCAGAGCATCGATATGAGCCTGATACGTAGGGTTCCAAACTACCGAGGCATACTCCAGTCGAGTTCGAATGAGGGTTCTGTACAGCAAGAGAAGGTAAGTCAGCGCTTAAAAATCTCTAGAGTTTCTGATAATAAAACCAAGAGTTTTATGTGAAGATGAAACAATAGATCGAATGTGCGAACTAAAGGACAGAGACGATTCAAAAGCGACACCCAGATCTTTTAAAGCGCTAGAGCGAGTAATGGAGACGTCGGAAAAGGAATAGTTAAAAAGAATTGGGGGCTTTGCTCTGGTATAAGAAACGATGTGACATTTAGAAACGTTCAGATCTAAGACCGACACCATTTATCAAAAAGATCAAGCCTTTTCTGAAGCACAAGATCATCAGACATATTACGTATAACCTGAAATATCTTCATGTCATCTGTATAGAGTAGGCAATGATAATCGAAAGTAGATGCGACGTCATTGATAAAGATATTAAAGGGGGACCAAGAACAGAGCCTTGGGGTACGCCCGAAGGGACACTTGAGACACGCGACCGGAAGCCAAGCAGCTCAACAAATTGGGTTCTATCAGATATGTAATTCTACAGTAATTGTACTAAGTTGTTACTCAAACCAAAAGCGTGTAGCTGCGAAATGAGAATCTCATGGTTCAACCGATCTAAAGCCTTACTAAAATCGGTATACACAACGTCGACCTGGAAACCAGAATCCAAGGATTCAGCAAGAAACTGGTGCATAACAGTTAAATTGGTAATTGTGAAACGCCCTCTAATAAAGCCGTGTTGACAGCTGTAAAGCTTTTGAGAGATCGTAGAAGCGATGTGGTTATATAAGCAAAATTCGAAAATTTTGGAAGTTACAGAGAAGCGCGATGGGGCGATAGTTAAGAACATTGGATCTGTCGCCTTTTTTATGAACGGGAACAATTCGAGCAGATTTCCAATCAACAGGAATGCGTCTGTGTTGAAGGATCAGATTGAATATGTGAAGTAACGGCGTCGACAGCACAGAAATGCAGTCTCGCAAAAAGAAGGCAGGGATGAGATCAGTGCCTGCGGTAAGTGTGGGTTTAATCTTTTTTATAGCGAAAAGCAGATTAGACTCGACGAAATGTTTAGGCAGAGAGATCACGTCAACAACCTGATGTTAAGGTACAAAAAGTGGTGGGCATGTACGTCGCTAAAGCAGCTACTAAAATAAGAAGCAAAAAAGTTGACAACATCATTTTGGCCGTCACTGTGAGCACCAAGGTAAGTCATATTAGAAGTTATACCGGAGGAATTACGGACTAGTTTATTGTAAGACCAGAAATGATTAGGGTTAGACCTAATATCGGTCTCAATACGTCTCAAGAAGCATTTATGAGAAGTCTGAATATCAGTCTTTATCTTGCTGCGCAACAGTCTAAACCGATGAAGAGAAGTAGGGTCATTAGATGATTTATAATTCCGCCAGAGAGAGTAGTTCAGCTTGATATCAGAGATGATAGCATTAGAAAACCATGGCGGATATTTTGTTCTAGATTTTGGAGAGGACTTAGGGATAAACGCATTGAATGAGTTATAGATAACAGAATATAGTTTCTGTAAAGAAGAATCAAAGGAGGAGTCTGTCAAGATAAGGGTCCATGATAAGGAAGAAAGATGTTCATATGAGGAGGTGTAGTTACCATTTCTAAGGTTGTAGAACAAATGAAGATTATTTCCAGCAAGTTCTTTTGATAAACAAAGGACTTGCCTCTGCCAAACTTACATACTACAATAAAGAGCAGGCTTTCTTTGATCAGGTCCTCTTGACCGTTTTTATACTTTTGTTTTTTTTTCGAGTTTAATGAGGTTTAAAGTTAGCGTTATATTAATTTAATATATTAAACTTTGGACAATTCGCCAGTGACTGATGCTTCAATTCTTTATGATAACTGGATGAAAGGAAGACGGACAATTCGAACTGTGATTTGCGGTTGCAATGATTGTCAACGCTACACAGCTAAAAGTTTAAATCCAGATACATATGCACTGCGTAAGGAAAGGATACAAGTCTCTACCCCCTTCCAAATAACTGGATTATTTTGGACATTTAATCTTACGGAATGAAAGGAAGATATACGTGGCACTGTTTACGTTTTCAGTGCACCTTCAACTGATTCTTAGTATAACCACCGAAGACTTCATCAATGCTTTTGGAAGATTTGTTAGTAGACGAGGACAACCTGACATAGTGTATTCAATAATTTACTAAAACCTCTGAATTGGAAGAAAGTGATAAAGTACGGCATGTTTAGAAGGATTCAGTGGCGATTTAATACCCCAACAGCAAGCTGGTATGGTGGATGATTTACGAGAGTGGTCGGAGTCGTAAAGCAGGCTCTACGAAAGGTGCTTGGAAAGGCCAGTCTTAACCAAGCAAAATTGTCAAGTTGTGTAAAGAAAAGCTGTTGTTAACCAACATCCGCTCATATGCATTACAGAAGATGGGAATGAGCTAGTTCCACTGACTCAGCAACTATTTCTGCATGGACAGAATTCAGCTGAACTGCCATAAATTGAAGAGCTAAATCATGCAAATCTTAACAGAACATTGAAGTATGTAATTGAGTTAAGGCGACATCTTCATTCAAGGTTCAGGAAAGAGTACTTGGAACAACTTCCCAGTATGCGTACTAGGGAAGAAAACCGAGCTGTGAAAATTGGGGATGTGGTTCTGGTTGGACAGGATAATCAGAAACGAATAGATTGGTTATTGGGCAAGATTGTCAAAATCTTTCCTGGAAAGATGGGAAAGTTCGAGTAGCTCGTGTCAAAACGGAATCAGGTGAACTTTTACGTCCCGTTGGACGAATATATCTCTTGGGAGTTAAAGATCCTGTATATGTAGATGTTAATCAAGAAGTTAAGGGAAGTGGGAAGTGACAAGCGAGTAGACGGAGTAACGAGTTCGAGAAGGGTAATTAAGATTCCGGAGCGTCTCACTTATCTAAATTTAAGGTTTTATTAAGAATGTTAGTGTGTCAATCATTTTCTTTGTAAATCTAATAATGGAGATAGAAGTGTCATGTAACCATAGTTTTGTTTTGTATATGTGAGAAAAGATTCATTTTTGTGAATAGAATAAAGAATAAAAAAGTTGATAGTTATCGTTTCGGTGAAGCATAACCAACATTGAGAAACGTTTGCGTCAGAACAATTGCGCCTTAAGAACCAAATTTTGAATCCAAAATAATTTTCCTTAAATTTAAACCGTTGCATTTCACCTAGATTTATTTAGTAAATTTTTATTGTTTGCCACAAAAAAAAATAAAATTTTAAAATAAATCTAAAGTTTACCTTTCATCATCAGTCATTTTTCACACTTTTTTCTTTATACCCTTCATATTTCTTCCTAAGAACTCAACAGAGAAGGGAACAAGTACATAGTCGACGAGAAGCTACTTTTGCATTTTTAAGTAGATCAGTTGTTGAAGAGTGTCTTCACCAACATTCAACTCCTTTATGACAGGTAAGCCCATGGTTTCCAAACATATCATCCATTGATTTGCACTGACATTGTTGAGGAACACATAACTTAGATCCTAGCCTTGATTTGTATTATCAGTAAGCATCATTCCAAGGAGTCTTGATGGGATAGCATTCAATCACAACTTTATTCCTTTGCACAAGCACCGGTACATCCTGCACTCTTCTCAGTTTCAAAATAGAGTTTCGATATTACATTCTTTAGGGAAATTTTGTTCCAGTTACCTTGGACATAGGGCATAGTTACTTCTTCATAAAAAGACTGCAACCAGATGTACCATATGAAAGGGAACATCAATCGAACTAAATGTTTAACGCTGCAAGTGGAAGCCAGTTAGGCTGGAAAACCTAATGACTGCAGTTTTTGAATTTCTAGTCCACCGGATCTGCGTGAAAGTGTGACCACATTTCAATGTAAAGGATCCACTGGACTATTTAGCAACTCTTTTAAGGATTTTCTCAAACTTTGGTCTATTTGGTTAGAATATCACCAAATTTCCACGTTGGAACTATCCGGATGAGCTACTTCTTCTAGGGAATTGATAGGCAATGTTTCAACAAAAAGAAAGTGATGTGAGATTTGTGAACCTACTGTAGATTTATCCGTTAAGACGGCTCCTAGTATATTTACGTTTATTTCGTCTGTTTTTTTTTAAATAAGGGAGTAATGCTGATAAACAAACAAAATTCCAATAACTATGAACTGTTGCTCCAAATTCAAGATCTGAACTAAGAAAAGTTTGAAATCATTTAAATGAGTTAGAATAGAATAGAATAAATATTTATTTTGTTCTTTACAAAAACAAAAGAATTCGGTTACACATAATTATAATAACAAAATAAAATAAAATTATCTTTATAAAATAACAACTTATTAACTTTCAATTTAACTTAATTATTTTTCTTTTCTGTTTCTCCATCCATTGTCTTCTCTCCATTACTTCCCTCATCCATTTGATCCCTTCCCCATTATCCCCTAACAATATCCTTTTATCTCTTCGTGCCACTCTCAATTTATTGCATCCTTCTTTCATGTATTCCAAGTTCTCCCATCCATCTGCGCACAGTCTGCACAATCTATCCTCGTCCTTCCACCAATATTTATTTTCTCTTTCTTTATTTCCTACTCTAAATCTTGCAATCGTTTTTTTCTTTTTCAGTCCTTCCTTTCTTATTATATAACGTGGTATCTCTTCTGTAATAATCTCGCAATACTTTTCATTATATTTTCCTTCTTTTATTCTCGATCTTCTCTTGCGTATCTTTATCTCTTCTCACTAATTCTGCTTCCATACTTTTTCTTTCTCTCCTCAATCTTTTTATCTCCTCTCTCGCATAACCTCCCTTTCATAGAATAATCTTCTTTTCTTTCTCCATATTTTATTTTTGAAATTCTATCTCTTTCTAACATTCGATTAATATTTCAATATCTTTCCTCATCTCCATCTTTTCTTCATACCTCACCTTTTTTCTTCCGTTTCGGTCCTTATCTTTTCCATTTTTGTTTCCTCTTGTACTATGTACCCTTTCTAATCCCAATATCCACTTCAGTACTTCTCTGGTATACCTTCTAGTTCCACCCATTCCTTCCATCCTCACACCTCTGCTCTGTACATCATCACTGCTTTGACTATTCTCTTGAATAACCACCGTCTTTTTCAAAATCTTTTCCAAATATTCTTTTCCTTATTCCCCACACTTATTCGATTATCATATTTCCTTTTCTTTCCAATTCCCTTATTTGTTCACTATCCTTATTATCGTTTTTAGTACATATCCTAAATACTTGTATTTGTCCACAATCTCTATTTCTTCCTCTCCCCAATGCCATGATACTTTCTTCTTTCTCTCTTTCTTCCTTTTAAATTCCATGATTTTTGTTTTGCTCACGTTTGCCTTTAACTTTGTCTCTTTTAAGTATTTACTTATAGTTATTATTACCCCTTTCATATCATTTTCACTTTTTACTATCACAACTATGTCGTACGAATACGCCATTACCTATACTTTTCTTCTTCCTGCCACTATTCCTCCTACTTGGTTTCTCTCCAATTCTTCTTCTAGATCTTCAATATATAAAGAAAATAAACACGGTCTTAACGGACATCCTTGTTTCAGTCCTCTTCCCGTCTTAAATTTGTTCCCCATTCTTCCTCCCACTCGGGTTCTGCAACTCGTGTCCTCATAAATTTTCTCTACCGCATCTATTACATCCTCACTGATTCTCTTTTTTCTCATCCTGTCCCACAACAAACCTCTTTCCACCTTGTCAAACGCAGCCCTCAAATCCAAAAAATGGCAAACATTTCCTCTTCTTTTGTTTTCCAACTGTTTATTAATCAGGTGCTTTAGTACGTATATGCAATCGATAGTACGTCTTCCTCTTCTGAAGTTCATCTGCCAATCCGAAATTAATTTTTTTTTACTTCCCTTTCTAGCTTTCTTCTTAGAATCTCACTATACATTTTGTATCCTGCAATTGTTAAGCTTATCCCTCTGTAGTTTTTAATTTCCCTCCTATCTCCTCCTTTGTAAATTAGACATATTATTATTTCCCTCCATTGTTGAGGTAGTTTTCTCTCCTTTCTATATCTTTTCATATGTTTTTCTCATACTTTCCCTCATCTTCTCTCCTGCAAATCTCCATTGTTCCCCCTGTGTCCCGTCCAAACCTCCCGCTTTACCCATTTTTAGATTTTCTATCGCTTCTTCTAATTCAACTTTTTCAATTCCCCCTCTCTGCTTTACCTCTTTTTTTAATTTTTACTATGTTTTCGTCCGGTTCTCGTAACAAACTTTTACAGTGTTCCTCCCATTTCTCCTCATTTATTTTTATTTCTATCATTTTTGCTCTTTTTTGCTTTCTTTTTAAAAACTCCCAAGCTTGTCCTTCGTTTTTTATTTTGATGATCTCTGTTTCCAATTTCTTTTTGTATTCTTTTTTCTGGTTTTACATATTTCTCTGAACTCTTTTCTTTTACTTCTGTATTCATCTATATCCTTCTTTCTTTCCTGTATTTTTTTATATGAATCGCTTCTTACATTTTTTGTATCTATATTTTTATCTCCTCATCTATTTCATTCGTTGTTTCTTGTTCTTCCTCTACTATTTCCATTTTTCCTCTAAACCTTTCTATAGTATCATTTGGCCATGTCTTCTTCTCCACCCATTCCTCTCTGTTCTCTTCTTCGTCTTCTTCATCTTTCTCCCCAAATTAATTCCAACGGTTGGTGTTCCGCTTCCTCTTCCTCCCCTATCTTAAAACTTTCTACGTCTTCTAAGCATTTTTCATTCACTAATACGTAGTCTATTACTGGTTTTCCCATTCCTCGTATAAACGTAAACTCTCCCTTTTCCCCTTCCTCCATGTTGTCGTTCATTTTTGTCCATCCCTCTCTTTACATAATTCTAGCAATTTCATTCCTTGTCCATTTATTTTCTTGTTCATAGATTTCCTCATTTTACTCTTCCATTTATCATCATTCCCCCCTACTCCCCAATTCTTGCATTAAAATTTCCCTCTATTATTAGCTTTTTCTTCATTTTCACTAACCGCCTTTTCTATTTCTCTTCTTGTTGTTTTCATATCTTTTCCATATATTGTTATTATCATATATTTTTCACCTACTTCAATTTTTGTTTCCATCTTCATCTCTTCTTTTATCATTTTTTCCACTTTCCTTTGTATCTCTCCTCTTCCTCTTTGTACATTTAGTCCTCTGACTACCACATTTTTCTCCTCTTTTCTTTCTCCACATCTTCTACCCTTTTCTCCAAGTTTTCTACTTTTACTTCTAATATTTTACTTTTATTTTCCAACTTTTCGTTTATCTTTTTTATGTCTTCTCTATCTCTCTCATTTCTTCATTAATTTTTCTTGATTCGTTTTTATCTGTTTTATTTCGTTTAGCATTTTTTCCAAATATTTATTGTTTGTTCCTCTTCATTCATTCGCTATATTTCTCTTTCTCGATCCTACTCCTTTTGCCGACTTTCCATGTTTACGCTCTTTCTAAATATCTTATACATCTCCTTTTCCCTCATTCTCCTTTTTGTATCTGACGTTGACCCTCTGAATCCGACGTTTTTCATTTTTTTTTATAATTTAGCTTGACTTAAAACTATTTCAATTGTAAATACCACTTTAATTTTTAGAACTATTCTCTATTATTGAATTTCTTTCTGTTAATTTATTTACATGGAATCTAACGTAATTTAATTGTAATTCTATTTGAATGAGTTGTAAATACCGTTTACGGATGTTACAGCTTAGTATTAATACCCTATATAAGTATATTAATTGAACAACTTTGATAAAATAAGGCACTGTGTTTAAATCGTAAGAAATTGTTAAAACTAGAAAAAAAAGCGAGACAATTAGAAATCTAAGGGAAAACGGTTATATAAACTGTATGTTACAGAAATGTCTTGAAGTACAATACAAAAGAAAAAAAATTAAAAATGTGAAAGATATCGCATTTTGAATTTCTCATCTTATACTGACAAAATAGTCCTAAGAATTTTGAATAAGATTACAAGATAACTTTGATAACAAAATAGCTGAAAAACACTCTGGATTTCGATGTAGAGTTGGAACAAAAAATTCATTGGCCAAATATATATTAAGAAAAAACAGTTTATGTAGTATTTATCTAGTTATTAAAGGTTTCTGACTGCATGAAGTGACCAAAAGTGACATTTAAAAAAAGACTTAAAGTGTTTGAAATGTGGCTAATTTTAAATCAGAAAAACCTACGTCAATCGTTTTCCCTCCATCACATTTGCACCAAATTCGCACAAAATGAATTTATAATTTCCATTGATAATATCCATTAATCCAGAATGTGTGTTCCCTTATAATTAAAGAAATATGAACCACTTCCTGCAGGAAGAACAATTTCCCATCGACCGCTCCAACAGAATGAGGAAACTGCCACGTTTGTTCAAAAACACGGAAGCGGTAAGAAAGAGATTAGTCATGGACGAATACGATGCAGTTGCGTTATGTAGGTCAAATGATGGACCAAGAGTCATTACAGAAAAACTTATTAATGATGTTTTGTACGAATCTCAGTAAGGACGACTTAATAGAAACAGTATGCAGCTAGTAAATGGCAAGTGGCTAGCGCAACTGACTACTTGCGGGTCCTACATTAGCATTGTATTAGAAATCGTATTGGATGACCCGAAAGAAGTATGGCTGGGTTATTTCAACAATACTATCCCAGTGTTTAAATTTTTTTATTGTTTATACTGTTATCCGACTCTTATTTATTTTTCAAAATTGTTTTAGTTTTTGACCATAATTAACAATAATTAAAAATAGTTCTTACCTTAAAGTATTTTTTCTTAAAAACAGTATAGACAACCTTTATATAATGTAACTACTATATAATGTAATATTTCATATCTGCATATGATCGTCCTGTGGCCAAGAATCTTAGTGTTGCGGTTAACCGTTCATGGCAACTGATGGTGTTGCGTTTTTAAATTAATGGCTTTATTAAAAGCACTCATCCGCAAATAATTGTACCAATCTTGTTTTACAATTTTAAACTCCTTTTATAAATTTACGTGCGAATATTTCGACCTCTGAAGGAGCCAGTCTTTGCACCACGTATTCTTTCTCTTAACAGCATCATATTTTTTATTGTTTTAATTTTATTGTGCACGCTACAGCTGCAACACTAATCAAGAGCAATAATTCGATCATTTTAGTTAACAAATTTGGGTATGCTTCTCCGGTCGCCTGCACAGGTCAAAAGTGTGTAGGGCCCTTTTTTTAGATCATTTATTTACATAAAGAGACGCTGACGGGACATAAGTCCTTGTCTCGTCTCTGTCCGACGTGCGTTCTGTGTGCAACGACCAATGACATAGAGAAACGGTGCTGACTTTGGCTGTCAAAAAAATCAAAAAATCTTGCAATTAATGTTTTGTTTCCAGTGTATTTTAATTCACAACAAATACAAAAATTCCCACAACAGTTATATCGAATAAAACATCCTCACTTTTTAAATACGTTAACATTACATATTTATGGGAGTGTTCAAGTATTACAAACAGTTGTCGAATACTTGAGGCTACTGAATAAGTTAAGTTCTGTAAAAATTTATGGTTCTTAAGATTACGAAATTCAACGCTACATAAATTTGTAAACATGAATTTTATTGTAGAAAAAAGAAATATAAAATATGTAGAAACAACTGAAAGGAATTAGTTTAATTACGTACCGTACCGTATACGTTACCTTTTCCGAGAAAACATATCAATCATTAAGCTTATTGCGAGTTCTTGAAATGAATCATTTTTAATTTGTAAGGGTGCGCTTTTTGATTACAATTTATTATCCTTACAGTTAAGATAACATAACGTGTCCAACACATACGTCTCGAAGGATTCCGGGGCGAAAGTTAATTGAAGTTCTATGCGTTTGTTTGAACGAGGACGTGAAATTGTATAAATTGTGGGTGAACTTTTCGCTAGAATAAATAAAGAAATTTACATAGTCGACAAAAAGGCACTTGTGAAGGTGAGCAATAGTAAAAACTTTGACCCTTCGGGATAATTTCGGAACGGTACCTGGGGATGTCAAATATTGTTAAACTATCCCTTCAGGCTTGTCACAAAACCTCACCGGTGTTGTTAATGGAGCGGAACTTATTTTGTGCGACCTTAATCCTATTGAACCATGAGGGTAACCTTTATAGATTCATCTATTATTATATAAATAATTCGCGCGAATGTTAATACACCGTCTTTGATGAATTTGAATTAAGAAGGACCAAGAACGGGTGCATGTATCTTTTTCTGTGTCCCCCGTAATATCCATCTCGCACCTTCTTACATGTTTTTGTGAGACGCACAACTGTAGATGACTAATCCTGCGACTGCGCCTTCACTTCCTTGTAGGTGGAGCTGCCTTCAGTTTTGAATACACCCAAGTGGAATAAAGACGCGTTTAGTGCGGTGGGTTTCGGTGTTATTTTCACCAAAATGCTGCGTTTAGCGACGTTTATTCTTATAGTTTGTCTCTGCAATGGACTTTTAAGCTCTTCACTGGTAAGATTCTATTATAAAAAATTCAGTTCTTTTGTATATTTATTCGCAATTTTACGTTAAAACTACCATGAGGATGTGCATTGATTTTTAAGGTTCGTTTCAACTCTGTAAATAGAGGAAGAATTTTTAACTGAATTTATTATAGAATAAGGAAACTTAATCCTTGCTCGAGCAATAAATTGTGTAATATCGAAACCTCGTTGTCTTAGTGTCAATGCTACTACACGCGAACACATTAAAATTTAAATTAACGTTGTGCATTTCATGTAAAAGCATCTCTTTGAATTTTTTTGGAGTTTCGTCTTGAGGGATTACAGACTTTGTGTTGTTTGCATATTTGAGAAGTCGAGGGAATTCTTATTTTTTAAGAACGTCGCGATTTGGTTTTCAATAATAAAACCTCCTCGCTTTATTTAATATTTTTTTACGCAGAAAAAACTTGTTAATTGAAAATTTGATTTCGGATAAAAGTTTGGTTGCGCAATGTTAAACCACATTTCAAATTAAATTAATTAACAATCAAACAAATTGCTATTTGAAATCATATCCAGAGCCGATAATCGTTATCCCTTCGCATCTGGGTTATGGATAAAAAAGAAAATTTTCTTTTCTGCGTAGGACCCCTAGATTAGATTTAATTAAATTTTTTCCGTTGATTAATCTAAGACGCACCTGCTCACAAATCATTGTCTTCCTCCTGTATAATCATCATTGCCGGCTTCAACCGGTGAAATACGCAGGCAAAAATTAGTGGATTATAAATCTGTCATTTGCGAAAAAAATTTTTTTTTTAATTGATACCATTTTAAAGACGTTCTTAGGTGATTACTTATGTCTCGGAGCTGAAGTATTTTTTTTTTAATTTACGCACACACTTCTTAAATCACGTAACGATTAATTAAGTTCAAGTGGAGTGCTTTAATAGCCTTAAAAAGCGTATTAACTTGATTAGATATTTAAATTCCACGCATTTCTGTTCGTTCAACACCCAACTAACGCGATGTAGTTTTTCTTTCATTTCAAGGAATTGATTTTTTCAAAATAGGTTTTATTACTTTTTACATAAGATTTTGATTAAACTAGACGATATTTTTAGTTTTATAATGTCGGAGATTTGATTATAATAGGTTATGGGACCAGTGTAATTGCAAAAGGGCAAAACAGTCTAATAGTATTTAGAAAAATATGCGTTTTTTCAAAATAAGAGATGTATTTAATTTTCCTAATATTTTTATTTACGTCAAAAATTAATAATACCGCTTAAATAAAAAAAACTTAAATAATAACTCTAAATACGAAATTTGACCAGTTTGAATTTTGAACTAATTTACACCCACAAGCATCTTTTTCCAATGTCAATAATTTGTTTATAGGTAATTAGCAAAAAATGCCAAGTGTTTTAACAGTTTTCCCCAAAAAGTGTTTAATAATACCGCTAATTTCAATATTTTGTTTATTATTAATTAACTTAGCTGATTGTGTCACTGTTTTTAACAGTTTCGCCGGAAAATTGTTCAAAAAGCTTTTTTTTATAACGTCAATAGTATTTAGTTTACAATTAATTGTTTATCCTTTTAGAAATTGCACCGATTTTTGTAGTTAACTAGGAACTTTGTTTTGACATTATATTCGAGTAATAATCACACAATTTTACATTAACAATTGCATCAAAAACAGAAAGTTTCACCTCAAACACAATCTTGTCTCGGTAAATCATTTCAAGGAATTGATTTTTTTAAATAATAAAAATTTTCTAAATTTTTACATAGCATCTTTACATAAAAACAAATGTTCACCTTAGTAGATTATAGTAATAATTAAACGTTATTTTTAGTTTTTAATAACAACAAATTAGAATTTGTATACAATTAGTTAGCCCGTAATACTTTTTTAGTTTAAAAAAAATAACTTTAAATACAAAATTTGACCACTTTGGATTTTGAACTAATTTACACCCACAAGCATTTTTTCTCAATGCGAATAATTTCGCCAATGTCGAAATTATGTTTATTGTTAATTAATTTAGCTGATTGTGCCACTTATTTTTAACAGTTTCGCTAGAAAATCGTTAAAAAAATTCGAAACTAGCTATTTATGTTATCTGTGCCGAAACGCGTGATTTATTTTTTAACGAATGTTACAATAACGCAATTCACTCATGTGTAGCAAACAATATTTTTGGAAAAAAAAAAAAAGAATTAAACCTATTTCGAATTCAAATTCTAATACAGTGTGGCCGATGTTACCATGGTCACCATTTACAAAACGAATGTCAAAAACAATCTGACGTGATGAAAAATTTTACTTTTTGTAACAAGTTACGAAAAAATTTTTTATCTGATATCGTCATATATGTTAATGGATTCGACGAAAAGTCCTAAAGTAGAAACGCCGATTTTTTTTTGTATATATCGAGGAGTTTTGTTTCGACATTATATTCGAGTAATAAACATATACATCTTTTCCAACAGAATTAATTATTGCATCAAAGAGAAAGTTTCACCCCAAACACCTTCTCTAAGCCCGGTAATACTGAAAATTTTCCGAAATACTAAGTTCAAATCGTATAATACTGTTTTAAAAAAGGATTAAGGTATTAGCGGATAAATGATTAACAATACCTAGTCCAGGTAAAAGGTTAGACATCCTGTGAAAGAATTATTCCTCTAAATAACCACAGTATGTTCTAAAAATATTCAGTTTTTATAAAGATCCATATTTGAATTTAAATTGTTGCTGAATTTTTTTTCTTATAATTCGTTTTAAAATACGTTGGTAATACCGTTAGAGAAGCTATTGTGGCGAAGCTTGCAAGCGGCAAGTGTTGGCACCTGTTACACTGCGAACAACGACATCTGTTTTGCTACTTATTTTTGGCCGATATAAAATTTTCTTTGAACTTTATGATATTTTTGTTATTCCATCGTGTTAAATATGCATTTCATTCAATCATGTTATAAATATTGTAATTACGTGTTTTTTTATTGGTTGCAAACCATTCGAGGGCTCGTTTTCATTGGTTGTTTGATTGATATGCAATTAAAAGAGTGTAAGATGATTGTTATTAACGAAGCAATACTAGTGTGTAAAAGGGCTTTGTTATACGATTAATATTTTCTGTACCGTGAGAGACTTAAGGTCAAGGGGTAATATGTTTATTTTATTGTGTATAAGTGATATTTGCCAAAACTTAATTTTCATTAAATGGACTGCCATCTCAAAATGTTGACACAATTTTGAAAATTCAATTGATTAGATAGAACGGAGGGTAGCGGGTGGTGAAACTCGCCTGTTACCCACAGTGTTGTACACTGTTAACTAACCTTAAATACGAACAGATGAACGGTTTTTAACCAGGATACTTGTAGTATATTTGTTTCTGATGAATAATTACCTACAATGACACATTCATTATTTTGATACATGTCATGCAGCTAAGACAGAGGGGTACTTTTTTGGATTTAGACAACTTTGTCAAAAATTTACCTTTTATTTAAAACGAATCAACGTTTATTTAAATTTGCTTCATCTTCATGCTTGTGTTTGATTTTATTGCCGACATTACTACATTTATCACTGCACTCTAGCGGTTATTAGGGATTTTGTCTTTGGTAAGATTGTCTCACTTTTCGACCGGCCAAGTTCGTTTCGGGTTTAGTGGTGGACTATTTAAATCTTGCTTTAGCAAATGCCAGGGTTACGTTCATAATTTATCAAATAATTGCATTAGTGTGTGGGATGGTTCAAAAATTGAATAAGGTGTTGAGTTGGTTATATCAACACGCTGATGGTACAATCAAAACTTGACTTCTATAGTACCGGCCACGCTGAGAATGCAGTGCAGAGTTTTATAGAGCGCACAGTTGCCAGTCGTGGCATCGTTGAGTCAATATAACTGCTATTTGTACGTAAAAAGGGCGAATAATATCGAAGTCAACAATGGTTAAAGATTTAAGATTAAAATAAACGAATCTCCACGGCGCGCAAGTATATTTTGGGCAGAGCCGACCCTGCGACCGCTGTGCAACTCACAGCAACGCTGTGCCTCTCATTTAAGATACATTGTCTGTGCCAGCTATACAGCATTGTCAGCGTGGCCGACACAACAGACTAATATTTTATGTTCATTTTAGATAAAAATTTTCTTCTTAAAATGTTTACTTTTTTCTGTCTCTTCAAATCTAATGGGTGATTTCGTAGTTGATATTAATTTTTTTGCATGTTTCTTAATTTGAAGAAAAAGGTTACAGTCCTAAGAAAAAGTTACCCGAGCATAAAGTCAACTACTATAGATAACTTAATGTATATTTTTAAATCAAACATTAATTTTGTATAAATTTTAATTGTTTGACAGTAATTTTCAAGTTGACGAGTTACTCTGTAAAAGAGGGTACGTTTTTATTGATTTTTTTCACTTCGCTAGAGGCATTTCTTTTTCTGAAGTGTCAGTGTAGATGGTTGACTTGACTTTTGGACGATTAGAAACCTTACGTTTGCTGATTTTTGGCAAAGGAAATAATTCTTCGATATGACAGTGATGACACAGGAGTGTCCCCTTCATTGACTACATATGGCCGAGACTGCTTAGGAGTGTGAGTGATGGCGGAAGAAGAAGTGGATGATAGAGGTCGATCAAGAGTCCCTTCTACGTTTTCACATGGGCTTAAGGGCGCTGATGGCACAGGAAGTGGAAGTGGCGTTAACTACGGAGCCTTTGAAATTTGGCAACTCTCAGGGCGGTCCTAAAAGGGCTAAAAACGGACTGCTATGAGGTGGAAATGACAGCATCACAATTCCTTCCGTTTTGGTTAGTTGAATCGCAGCCAACGAGATGTAACTGACATGATTGCCCATTAAGAGCAGAACTGGTTTTTCTTTAGAGCAGTTGGTATGCTTGGCAATGTGAGTAAGAACTTGCGGAAACTCTTCTAGAGTCATCCAGCCACCTCTAAAAGCGATTCCAACAGCACCGGTCGGTGCATTGTGCATGAAATGTTCGTGTGCATTTTTGGAAATAAATACACTGGTGGGATGGTATTTCCTTGGCTTGTTACAATGGCACCGATTGTTACAACTTCGCCCCTTTCTGCGGAAGAGACCTGCCCTACTTGTTTTTGATCTGTTTGGCAAATAACTTTTGGTGGCGGATAAGGGGTGAAGTTATGTTTATCCATTACCTTTGAGTAGTTGGATTGAATAATTTCCACATTGGATCTGTTGAACGCCATATTTAGGGCCACACTCGTGTTTTCAGGTTTTCGCAACGAGAGCTTATGATTTTTCAAAAATCTTATGAGCCAATGCTTTCTTGTTTTTTCATTCTTAGTCCAACTATCGAGATGCTTTACCCTGTTAGATTTTGCATACTCGTAAGCGATACTCCTAGCTAAAGTCGAAGTCAGACCATATTGTATCTTCAAAGCTTTCACCATGTATTTACGTAGGTTAAGTTCTTCAGAGTCTGTAAATATTTGTCTATGTATCTACATTCTTCTTCACCACTTTTCGCTCCCGAATCATAAGAGGTAGACGGATTATTTTTTTCTTTTTTTACCCTTTTGAACAAACATCCTGGCTTTAGTCCGTAGTGGGATGGATGCTGCTTGCCTTATAAATTTTTTGTCAGTTAATACAGCCTTTACTGCTTACCGAATACTATCTCTGGTATGAGGGCTCGTTCGGTTTTTCGTTTATAATTACGCACCATTCTAAAACAAAACAGAAAAGCGTTATAAATGTTCACTCTAACACCGCTTCCTATGTTTACTTTAACCCTTCCAACACTTGTCAAAAAAAAAAAATTTACGACGTCATAATCATTTTACAAACTACTACAAGTTTTGCAATAATTCGTAAAAAATGCACTTTGAAGGACGTACATTGCAATGTCAATCAAAAAATTTTTAAAAGCAACAAAACCCTCTATTTTAATAAGTCAAAAACCTTACCTTGACACTCAAAAATGATAAAATATTTATTTCTCTTCTTGTCCTTGGAGCAATTTACGTCATATTGTTTTGAAAGATGACAGTGTTGGTAACACTGCTACTGTTAAACGAGTTCTGAAAAATTATATCAAACAACCGCGAAATTTGAATTGCTTACTCTAGCCCGCCTTTCACTCTAGCAGTTAAATTTAATGGAGTAGATGAAGTATCAGGTGAGTAACAAAGAAGTAAAGGGAGTACCGAGGAAGTAAAAAAGTACTAAAGAGGTACAGAAAATCCTGTGTACTTCTAGGAAGTAGTGTATAAATTATGGCTCAGCGGTTTACCCCTTGAAAATTACCAATCGCTTGATAAATTTTATAATGTGAAGGTGTTATTAATTAGAAATAAAGTCAGGTATTGTTAATGACGCATCGATACGGTTAGTATCGGATCGATGTGGTGTTGTGCGCGAAACGCTATATAGCTCAAAGAGATCGAATTACGTGAATTGACAGAAATGTTTAATCATTGTTGATAAATGGTCAATGTACAAACGGAAATTGTTTAAAAAAATGTATTTATTACATTTCGGCTGGCTGTAGGGTATCTATTATTATAACGGGATTATAATCAAAGTGTTCCATGAGTTTTGACTACTTCCTGTACGAGTACCAGAACACCTACGTAGATCCATATCACTTGCAGGATTATTATTCCTTCTATTTCTTAAGTTACATTTTTATTATTTCACTTTATACGATATTTAGATTTGTACTTATCATATTTTCCTCTTCTGATTATAAATGATCCGTGCTTATTTTACATTATGTATTCAAGTTTGAATCGAGCTATCTCTAGTTATGATTAATAGAATCGTATTCTAACTTGTAATTATGAAACTTGGGAATGATAGAGTACAATCTAGTTATTAGTTGGTTATATTTATTAGTGACTGTGGTTTTCGAGCTCATATTAATGATCAACCAGATCAATTTCCTTTTAATCCGTATCTCGAAAAAAGTTGGTAGCTTCTAATGTCATTTCTCAATCAAACTTTAAAACAAGGTGGATTCGTTCCTTATGGCCTTATTTGAAGAGTTACGAGAAAAATAAATGCATTCGACATAATTTCGGACGAGCGTGTGTCCATAAACGAGGGCACATAACCTAACTTCCATTTAGAACTTCTTTTCTGGACTCTAAACATGCAATAAACACTATGTGTTTATTTGAAGTTGTTTTAATAGTGTTTATTCTAATGTTACTTTGAACTTTAAACAATCCTTTTTTTTACAATATCAATTACGGCACTTGTGTAATATAGAAACGAATGCGCAGTATTAATATTTTATAGAGGTTTAATTAGGTCACGAAAAGAATTTCATCTTAATAATAACAGCGGAAGGCAGACGTAGAATGCAAAGATTATTTTCCGATAAAAGCGGAAGAAAATTTGTCTACTTATAAGCTAAGGGTCAAGTACCGTTTCATAATGATTTTTTTTTCCATTTTAAATTTTGAAAATTAAATTGAGTTACCGTGCATGAAAGGCAATTACTTGTTTTCTAAAATTAAAAACACGCTTTAGTTTCTGCAACGTATTTCTTTTTGTTTGGGATTTTAATTTAATCTTACCTTTAATAATACCGCAATTATATTTTTAATATATAAGGATTTAATATTCTCACTTTTTATCGCATCTATTGTGTATCATCTTAATTTTACGCGCAGAATTGATATCGCAATGTAAATAGGAAGATAAATTTGAAAGAATTTTCGCTCGACAATACCTAGTGTGATTTCGTATGTTTTGTTAAAATGAAGGGAAGCGGATTTGGGGTTGCGATCTTTTATTTTGTCGTATGTAATTTTCTTGAGATTGCCGATGCATTCGGGGTGAGCTGATTTATTGTGCACTCAGCGCTTTTTCTTTGACAATCAATCAAAAAGTTTTATCAAATTCAAGGGGCGTCTTCACATAATTTATAAAACGCAATAATATTTACGTAGTATCAAATCTTTCTTTGTTAACTTTTATCCCCGTTCTTAATCTATACCATGAGAATAATTTGGGATATTGTCGTCACACAGAAACCAGAATTTTTTTTGCCAGAAACTGGACAAAATGAATTAACTAACTTGACGAAAATTTCATTGTATTTCGTTGGTTCTTCTTCGTTTACTTTAATTAAAGCCATCCTTACTCAATTTTAATTACACCGAATTCAATGGCAAATGGAAAACATTTTATTTGCGGGTGTTTATGACTACAGTTAATTAAAAGATTTTTAAGTAGTCCCGTTTATTGTTGAAATAAACAATTTTTATTTTATGCGTTGCTCTTTAATTAATATTAGTAACGTTTTTGGTCTTTCATTAAGCACGTTAATGAGTACTTCCGAGAATCGAGGTCAATTCGGCCTTAACATCGATTTTCCCTGTTTCTTTTCTTCGTTGTTTTTTGCAACTACTTTTTTATTGCATAGTTTTGTCGAACGTTATATCCAATATAAATACTTTATGTGCGTACTAGGTTTCATTTTTGGTAGAATTTAGAACTTGTTAACACATTTCGAACATTTTTGTTGCTGTTTGAATCGCTGAGCTTTAATATTTCACATTCATTTGCGACCATTATGACCGCTCTCCCATTGGAACTATTCGGATAATTTCATTTGCTAAAACTTTAGTTTTTGGTGTATCTCATATATTTTTGCATAAAATTTCATTTAAAACAAAACGTTAAATTTACAGTTTTTATGTGAATGGTGCAAAGATTATAAGACCGCACATTAAGTTTTGTAACAGCTGTCAAATTAAGAGTACTAAACTATGAATACCTGCAAATTCAATTAAAGTTATGCATTCAACTGGAGGAAGGATACTGGTTTTAAGTATGTGGTTAACAGATTTTTTTTCGATTAAATTGTTGAAGGATTTTTCTGTTTTTATTGCATTTGTTATTCCGGAATTTATTGCCGAAAATTGATAGCGTTTAATTGACTGATACGTAAAACGCAAGTGCTTATCTTTCCGATTAACTTAATTACATTTACATTGTCACTGATGGAATTCTTTGTTTTTGAATTACCTACACTTTTGTAGTAGGTATTTTATTTATATTCGGGCAAAGCAACAGAAAAAGGAAACATCAAAAACTGCACAAAAAACTATAATCGTAAACGTGTTTCGATATAGCTAAGCTATCATCATCAGCGAAAACCATTATTTTTGACATGTCCCCACAATAGTAATAATTCGTTATCCAGCGGTATTTTAATCGTGTAGATAAAAAGTTTCTAATGCTCGTAAGATTTAAATTTACTCGTTCTCTAAAGATTCAGCAAATCTAACTACCACTGGTTTACAAATTATAACTTTTAGTTTTTGAGAAACCGCTGAAGGGTAGAAAACATTCAGACAATATTATTTCTAACATTTGTAATTTTTATTGATTATGGATGCGTGTGGATACCAATTTCTTCCAAAATTGTCTCAAGTTAGATTTTGATTTGCATTTTTTTAAATCTTTTAAAATCCGATGAATTAATTATGTCCAAAATATTGACAATATGAATAATAATAATAATAATTACATAGTCATAGATTTTATACTTTATAGTTCAATTTATTATTTTGTTCTTATTGTTTTATTTAAATAATTACTACGACCCGTATGAAGTTACCCATAAAACTAGCCATAAAAATACTACAACGATTTGTGCTCGTTAAAAATTATTTAAAGTACAAAAACTTAATGTACTAATGTTTATATCTTCATATAATGTTTAATGTTGTATTTGACCAACGTTTAATTACAAATTACGGTAATAATTAATGACAAATTCACACATATGACGATCCCTATAGTTATATCTCCATTTTGACAAACTTCGCGTGAATAATTTTTTATGAAATTACGCTACTACATAAAAGGACCAATTGCAAACAACATATTAAAGAATAAAAGTTACACTTTTTCGTAAAAAACATAATTAATTTATTAAAGTAGGTCTACGTTAACCGCTGCTACGATCAGGCCCTGTTGTTATTGTCAGTTTTCTCCGCACTCAAGAAGCGCTATTTTCAATCTCCATTTTCACAAAGCTCGCGTGAATAAATATTTATGGAATTTTGCGAATAAATACGTTAAACAATTCTAAACAACATTTAAAGAACAAAAAGTTACACTTTTTTAAAACAAGTATTATTAATTTACTAGCAAAGCCAGCATGCTACGCATGAACAATAATTGACCTCAGCACTTACATTAACATTCATCAGTTGACTAATCAATATGAATGAAGAGTACATGGAATTCGCAAAATGAATCGAGAGTAGGTGTGCGCTCGCACAAGTCATAACATATTAATAAAAGATATAGAAGTATCTCGATGTTCTCGCCGCACTTAACAAGCGCTATTTTCAATCTCCATTTTCACAATATTTGCATGAATAAATTTTTATGAAATTTTGCCAATAGATAGATTAAACAATTCTAAACATCATATTAAATAATAAAAGTTTGCACTTTTTACAAAAGTTATTAATTTATTGAAGTAGCTGTAGGTTACCTCCGCACTCAACAAATGCTATTTTCACAATGTTCGGGTGAATAAATTTTTATAGAGTAATAAATTATTTTTTTTAGAAAAAAGCGTAATTTTTATTCTTTAATATGTTGTTTAGAATTGTTTGATCTATTTATTGGAATAATTCCATAAAAAATTATTTACGCGAACATTGTGATAATAGAGATTTACAATTGCGCTTGATGAGTGTAGCGAGAACCTCGAGGTACCTCCATAAATTAATAACTATTTTTTTTAAAAGAGTATTTTTTATTTTTTAATATGTTGTTTAGAATTGTTAAATCTATCTGTTGGCAAATTTCCATAAAAATTGAGTAAACCGAAGTTTGTCAAAATTGAGGTTAAAAGCAGCCCCTGATTGTAGCGGCGGTTAATGCAGACCTAGTCACGGAAGTTTACAAAATGTGTAAATTTGTTATTATCTATTACCTTAATTGTTAATTAAACTTTGGTCAAAATACAATATTAAACATTATACAAAGATATAAACATTAGTACATTGATTTTTTTAATTTTAAATTACTTTGAAGGAGCACAAATCGTTGTAGTATTTTATGGCTGGATTTATGGGTAACTTCACACGGGTATTACTAAGAATTTCTAGAAGTAATTAAATAGTATATTATACACTGAAGGTTGTGAAGTCTGTCATCAATGGACTTCACAACCATGGTGTATATACTATTTTTTCCACTACTAGCCAAATGTAAGGCAAATAGTAAAAATAAACATTTTTCTTGTAAAATCAAGTAGCACAGAAATTCAAATAAATCAAAAAAAAAAAACCTAAGATTAAAGCTACATACGTTTGATAAACCAACTGCAACTGATTCACTAAACACTTGTGTGGCATATTTTACCTTCATTTTGGGCTCGAAAATTATTCGAGTAGTATTTTTTTTTATATTTTTTTTTTTTTTGTTTTTTTTTTTTTTTTTTTTTTTCTTTTTTCGGTTTTTATTATTTTTTAATTGTTTTTTTTTTTTTTTTTTTTTTTTTTCTTTTTTTTTTTTTTTTTTTTTTTTTTTTTTTTTTTTTTTCATTTTTTATTTTGGTTGTTTTTGTTTTTTTTTTTTGTTTTAAGTTTTTTTTGTTTTTTTACATTTTTTATAAATTTGTTTTAAAATTTTATTTTTTTTTTTTTTTTTTGCTTGAATTTCTTTTTTATTTTTTTATTTTGGAAATTTTGTTACATTCCTTTAGTTTTTTTTTTTAGTATTTTTTTTAAAAATTTGGACCTTCCACATTCTGTTAACCATTCGAAAATATGTACCATCATATTTAACAAATAAATAAATTTAGGTTATGTATTTGCGGTTATGGGATGGGGGCGCGAATTTTAAATTAATGGCATTTTTTTATTCAAATAATTTTATCGTGTTAGGTAATTTTAAGCAGCAAATACGTTTAAGATAATCTCCTGGATATACAAAATTAGGTTTCACTCGTTTTTGTTAAACAACTATTCTTGGATTCTCAAAAATTTGAATTTGTCCATTATTAACCTAGGTCAACAATAGAAAAATTATTAACCACTAATAGAGAAATTCAACTTCTCAGTTGGCTAGGAGACGCAATAACTGTCCACTTCACAGCTAGTCGTGGAAAAAATACTTTTCGTATGATAATGATTTATTTTAAAGTTTTCAGTTGTGCTGTTAGATTCAATGACGACTTTGGTACTGATTTTAATTTTGGGTACAAACTTGTATTATCGTCAGTTTCTTTTGCAAAATCGTTGCAAATGTTTGCTGAGAGATGTAATGCGTGATCTTTTCTTAAATTTCCGTAATTCTTCAAATGATCTGTAATAAAAATGGATCAAAGTGACTTAGTATCCATAGCTAGAGATCCAATTATTTAATTTGCTCCACGAAATCCAACTTCTCTGAATGTCAAAAACATAACATCTACTATTCTTCAAATATTGAACTTTATTTCCAAATTGATAGAAATGGCTGCATGTGCCCTTCCAATGGGCTTACTTCTAGTTTTGTATTCTATAATGGTTTGTCTGTGTTTTTCCATAACATATTCTTGAATGTGCTTCCAATCAAAATGCCCATCGGATCAGGTAGGTTGTTTCATTGGAAGAATAGTATATTACGTAACTAATGTCGAAAGTAACATATAGCAGAACGAAAATGAATTACAGGCAAGGTAGAAGCCCAGTCATGGCATGTAACTTAGTTCATTCATTAGATAAAAACTTGATAAGACAGCACAAAAAAATAGTTTTAGAAATTTGTATTTTGACAATAACACAGTTCTCCGTAGTACTACTATTTGCCTTTAAAAATCTACTTTTTAAATTATTTAACGAGTTTTTTAAATGAATAAATAATTTTGAATTCAAGAGTTTTAGTCATGCAGCCACCTGTTTTACCGCGCCGAACTTACTTTTTGACAAGTTCTTTAGTATTCTAAATACGCAGGGGTTCTTGAGATCACTAATTACGAAGCCAATCTCAGAAATTGAACCAGCAAAGGAAGATCAGAAGATGATGCGATCAGTTAAGGCAAGATCAGAGGAAAATCCAACTAGCATAGGCAAGATCTAGAGAATATCCTATCAATTCAGGAAAAATTAGAAGATAATTAAAACAAAAAAATGTAATTCTCAAAAGAACAATTCTCTGCTGGAGCAAGTTTAAGATCAGATTTGTTTTCAGCGCAAAAAAATCTACAGATGCATAACGAACGCGAAGAAGTTTTATAGTATGTACCTATCTTACAAATTGATCAAAAACTGCCACAATTGCAAATGTGACATATTTGTCTGGGTATAGAGAAAATAGTTCCCTTTTGTCATAATTATGGTAGCATATGTTGACTTCTTACTCCCATTTGTACAATAAAACTGATTTTAATATAGTTTCTTTTTATATTTAATTTTTGCTTTCTTGTAGTTTTGCATAGATTTTGAGAAAAATCAATGATTCTGAAAAAAATCGGATTTCTTTCTTTGTTCATTTGTACCTAAGAGAAATAAAACACCAAAACAGCACAAAAAACTATAATCGTAAACGTGTTTCGATAGCTAAGCTATCATCATCAGCGAACCCACACTAAATGTAATAAGTTCAAATAAGCTTGTAAATACTATCTGCGTGTAATCATTACGTCGTTTATATGACACTTAATCACGCGACAGTTAAACACCGACATTTAAACACCCCGAGGTTTAAACACGCCGACACTTAATCACATAGACACAAAATCACTGCCACAGATATACATTCGACTATTTAATCACAAGTACATATCATCACAGTATAAGAAAATAATAAAATAAATTGAAATTGACAAATTGTGACAGTTGTTGAATTTAAAAAAAATAATAGTTATATTTAAAAATAAAATATTAAGGTACAGTCGAAGTATAGTTGTTATAAATAAACTATCAGATTGCGCTTCGGGATTTTTATTAATCAAATAAAGATTGCAAAATTGTAATTTGTTTATCATTTATTGGCAATTATTACTCCATATTAGAGAGAATGCGACGGTTTCTAAATCGAACATTTTAACACCCTATTTTGAAGGCTATTGTGATCTTTTAACGAAAGTGAAAGTTTGATTTATGGCTCTTATCTAAAAATCAATTAATAAATCACACTCGATTGGAATTTGAATTCTCCATAAGCGTACATCTAATATTAATTGCGTTTTATAATTTACTTTATAATAGTCTTATCCCCAAGACATTGACAACGAAATAATTTTGTGACATTTCCAAAGCACACCAAGGGTTGTTATTGTAAATTTAGTTCGTCAATAAGTATATTAATGTGCATGTGATTAAATTGTCAAATGTTTATCTGTCGCAGTGATTATGTGTCTACGTGATTAAGTGTCGGCTTGTTTAAAAATCGCTGTGATTATACACCGGTTGTTAAAATGTTGTTTAAATGACGTTGTGTTTAAATGTCCTATGTTTAACTATCGTCTGATTAAGTGTCCGGACACCGTTACTTCTCCTTGATCAGAATAATTCATAAGCAAACATTTGTTTCTGAAAATTTTCAAACTTTGATAAGAATGAAGTTTGTTTTTATTATCTACTTGCTTAATTAATTTAATATCAATTGTTCTATGGTTATTTTCAAGCATATTCAAGGCAACATTGGAAGTGCTCTTGGTTTGATCTTTATACAGTGTGCTTATTTAAGTTGGCAACAATGGGAAACTTTTTTATTATTAATGCTACGAAAAAGTTATTCTTATCAAAAGTTCTGCATGTTCATAAATCTAAAATATAAACAGCAGATGTTAAATTTTTATAGTCGTATTCTCGGTTTGTCAAAAATATGAATTTTACAATATCAAAATTTGTTATTGAAAAAGTTGATCAGAACTAAAAATCACGTTCAAATATGAAACTACATCCAATTAAATAAAAAAATATTGTTTTACTTTTTTACCTACTATAACAATGCAAATGTAACTGTATTGATATAGGAGGCGGATATAATGAATCATTCTTTATCGTATTTCTACTACAATGGTGAATTAGATTTTTATAAATAAATTTTCTTAATACTTTCTGAACGGAACGGAATCGATAATTTGAGTAAAATTGGCAACAAAAGTTTTTTTAAGTACAAGGATGTAATTTTATATTCAAATATAGTTTTTTATTCCGAACAACTATTCATAATTACAATTTTCGATATTGTTACAAATAAAAGTACATTACTCCTATATCAAATTTATATTTTTTGTCAAATCTCGCATACGTCTGAGTACAATTAACATTTGATGATTGTAATTTAGATTTTTAACATGCAGAACTTTTTATAAAGAATAACTTTTTTTTGTTAAGTTAATTAACAATAAAAAAGTGTCTCATATGTTGGGAAGTAAGTAGACACACTGTATACTTGGTTACAGTCTTTAAAATTTATTTTATAGATTCCCGATTTATCATACATTTCTATTGGGTGTTTTGGATTGCCTAAAAGATTTCCCAAGTTGACACTACTAGAAATTCCTGTTGCATACTATGACTGGAATTATTTGTTATAAACCTCCATAATGTTAGTGTCTTTACGATAAATATCTTGTTTTGTTTGATAGGTAAACTAAAAATTGTGGCTTGTGAACTTTAGTATCCATGTCTGCAAAAATTTCAACCACATTCTAGGAAAGTAATCTAAATTGTTTTTTAAATCAGTTTCAAATTTTACCCATGAACAGGTTAGCAATAAACCGAGATAAGCTTTGTTGTATCATGATTTTGTTGATAAATATTGTCATTACTCTTACATAATCTTGCTAATTTAATAAAATTCTTTACATTTCAATTGTCTAAATGATTTTGTAGTAACATATTGTTACGCCACTGGAGTTCTCAGAATAAATTAAAATAATCGTTGTGTTTCTAGAAGTTCGTTCGAGAACCTTTAATTATCTTCTAGATTATTAACTTTCGCCTCATCATAAATTTAGGAATCAGTCCGAAGTTGTATTCGTTATGTTAAGTTGATATAGATTAAATAGTTGTATGTTTTTAAATTCTGGAACGATCTAACAGAAATAATAGGACAAGCAAAGGGAAAATTATATATTATAGGAGACTTTAATAGCAGAGTGGGTAAAACCGATGAAAAATATAAAGCGGTACTGGGAAAGTATGGAGAAGTAAATAAAAACAATAACGGAAGAAGAATGTTAGACTTTTGCATTGTAAATGATTTAATAATATCAAATACATTATTTGCACATAAAAAAATTCACAAATTTACAAGAGAGATGAAAAACAAAAACGAAAAATCATTAATTGACTACATACTAATAGAAAGAAAAATCGAAGGATGATAATGGATTCTAGAGTGAAAAGAGGTTCAGAAATTGGCAGCGATCACTATATGGTAGTGGCTAAAATTAGAGAAAGTATACAAGAGAAAAAACAGAAGGCTAATAAAAAAAATAACGAATTGGTACAGTTTGAATCAATCAAACATTATAAACTAAGAGATAGGGAAGTAGCCGATAAATATGAAGAAACTATAAGCAAGAAACTTGAAGGATATGAAAAGGAAATTAAAAAAAAAAACGTGGAAAACAAAAGGGAATACTGCAAAACATAATAATAACTACAGCCGAAAAAATATGCGGGATAGCACGGAAAATAAATAACAAAAACAAACATCATGGTGGACAGAAAAAATTAAGACACAAATTAAAAAAAAAAAAAAAACATGGAGAAGTTACTTATCGGACAAGACAGGAAAAAAATACAAAAAATACAAAAAAAAACGAAAAACGACTAAACAAATGATCAAAATCGCGAAACAAGAACAATGGAAAACATTTGGAAAAAAATGAAAAAAGACTCAAAAGGAAACCAAAAACACTTTAATAAAACATTGAAATCGTTAAAAAAAAAAAACGCACTGAACAAAAAAACAATAAAAAACAAAGGCGAAAAAATTATAACAAAAGACGAAAAGATAATGGAAAGATGGAAAAAACATTTTGAAGAATTACTAAATAATACACAAATAAAAAAAAAAATAAAAATCGACAAACTAAAAAAAAAAACAAAAAAACAACCAATAAAAATGGAAGAACTTGAAGAAGTAATAAAGAGCTAAAATACAGGAAAGCCCCTGGATGCGACAAGAATAACGGCAAAAATGATAAAAAATATAGGACAACGGGTAAAAGATGCACTATTAAGCATATACAACACAGTGTGGAGAAAAGAAAAAATACCAGTGGAGGGACTACATCGCTAATCGTACCTAATACACAAAAAGGGAGATGTAAAAGAATGTAATAACTATAGAGGAATAACTTTACTCAATATATGTATGAAAATTTTAGAAAAAAATAATAAAAAAAGAATCAGGAAGGTAATCGAAGAGACAATGGAAGAAGAACAAAGTGGATTCAGACGAGGACGAAGCGCACAGGATCACATATTCACAATAAAACAAATCACCGAAAAAGCACGAAAAGAAAAACGGATGATTTATTTGGCATTCTTGGATTTAGAAAAAGCATTCGATTCGGTACCCAGAAACGCAATATGGAGACTAATAAAAAAAAGACATGTAAATACAAAACTTATAAGACTAACTCAATCAATATACAAACATAACCGGAACGCAATAATAAGGGACAACAAAATATCGGAAACGTTTAGAACAAATATGGGATTAAGACAAGGGGGTAGTCTATAGCCCACTGCTTTTATACTATTCATGGATGAAATAATTAAAAATTGTAAAAAAAAACAAAAAGATGACAATTGGATATCTGAATTTACAAAGAATTAATGTATCTGAAGGATTATACGCGGATGATGTGGTACTGATTGCGGAAAATGAAAAATTTACAAACAAATTTAAATATATGGAATTCAGTTTTGAAAGAGAACAGAATGAAGGTTAATAAAAGTAAAACAAAAGTAATGGTAATTGGAGAAAAAAATGTGAAAACGAAGATAGAGATTGACGGAGAAAAGAATTGAACAAGTGGATCACTTTCAATATCTTGGAGAAATTCTGGACGAGAAAGGATCACAGGAAACAAATATTAATAATAGAATTAAGAAGGCAAATGGGTTGTTTAACGCACTAAAAAAAAAATTTTTAAATAAGAGAGAAGTATCGATCAAAACCAAAACAAAATATTTAAAACCATTTATAGACCAATACTAACTTACGGCAGCGAGTCATGGGTACTCACAGAACAAAAAAAAAACAAAATAAAAACAACCGAAATGAGATACTTACGAAAAATAAAAAGGTATAACGAGAAGAGATAGAATAAAAAACACAGACATAAAAAAGGAATAGGAGGTAGAAAGCATACTAACACACATAGAGAAGAAGCAACTGTCGTGGTGGGGTCACCTAGTCAGAATCAACGACAAAACACCAGTAAAACAAATTTGGAAGACAAGAATAATAAAAAATAAAAAAAGAGGAAGACCAAAAAAAACATGGAATGGGGAAGTAGGAAGAATACTAGAAAAAAAAGGAAAAACATGGAGAGAAGCAGAAGAGATGGCATACAACAAGAAGGAATGGAAGAAATTTATAAACGTAGAATAGAAATTAATCTAATAAAATGTAAATAATTGTACAATCCGACACCGAAAGGTAGAAGGATTTTCTGATAATATATATATATATATATATGTTTTTATACAAGTTAAAGAACTGTGCGAGTAAAATAAATAATAAGTGTAACTTGATTCGTAATGTTGTTTATTAATCTTGGTGGTTTTGACTGCGATAACGAAAACAAATAACGTTAAAGTTGGGAACAATATCTCTCAAACATTGGGACGCTTGGTAACAGTGAACGGACATCAAATGATACCATAACTTCGTTTTCAGTCACCTTAATGTTTTTCATTTTTCAACAAAATCATAAGAATTTTGAACACTAAAATGTGATTGTTCTTGTTGAAAATTTGACAAACATTTAGAATTGAGATGAGTAGGTGCATTAATACTTGAAACAATGGACGGCATTGCTTTTCCGGGTTTATGTACCTTAGGTAAACAATACATTGGAGGAAGAAACTGGTTAGATACAGCTAGTCTAAACTTAAGTTGTTTTGATATAATATTTTCACATTCTGGTTCCGTTTTCTAAGAGTTGTAATTTTTACGAACTCCGCCAAAAAATGTTCCAATTCTTAGATACATGAATGATGATCATTACGTTGCCATGGGTGGAACATGAGTAGGGGAGGTTAGTAATCGGAAATTATAAATGTAGCTCATAAATAAATCAAATATAATTTAAAGGCTATTAAATGATTTAAGTTTAATAGAAAATTGAACAACGTAGGGCAAAGTACACGAAAGATTCTCACAACTTCAAACTTTTTTTTTTATTTCTTAAGGCGACCTCCACGACAAATTGGATAATTTGGTCAAGGTAGTGGTTCTTGAGATTCAAAAAGATCAGTTCAGACCTTTGGGTCAGTGGCGGTGTTTGAACCAGTCTCTGGTTGCTGTATTTATGTTGCTGGCACTTAATACAGTTATTGACGTACTTCATGACGTAACGACACATCCTAGGCCAATAATAATGCGAGAATTCGAGTCAAAGTGCGTTCTGATCTAATATTTGTCTCCTGTGTTGACGCTGTGTTCCGTAATCACAGTATAAACTACAGCATCAGCTCTTGGGTTAGTTTGAATACCCAAGATTGACAAGGGCTCTAACTAACTGAAACTTATGGTTTTATCGGTTTCGTCAGGTATTAAAACAAAAAAATACCGTATGGTGGAGGATGCAGAATTTAAAAGATGTAAAGGCAAAAAGTCACTAGTTACCATGTTAGATGTCATCTGTGCGGTACAAATTCTAATATATTTTAGTTACTACTTTGACTTACCATAAATAACTAGTAATTCTTAATAGGTACTGGTAATAATTTATAAGGAATAGCTGCAATAAATCTACCTGATAGTGCTGCAAAGATTCGCAAGCGGATCAACTATAAAGCATACATCGATGACCAAATACTTAATGACCCGAAAGGGGAAAAGGATCCTTTTAAAAAAAAACGATTTATTTTTTAAAGTGCTCAAACGCCAAAAATTGGAAAATATACATTTTAGAACATACATGAAAGCAACCAACAATACATCAAAGAGTAAAATTACGTAAATTAACAAAAATTTCTGCACCCTCATCAAAAAAATATCTGTAATCATTTTTTCCTCTTAATAAGTTAAGTTTCAAATCATAAACTTTACAGCTACTCTAATTTCTATTAGTAACTAGGTTTTCAACAACAAAGGTCTCGAGACTAACACGTAATATGCCAAATTTCTTTGTGGGTCTTAGGATCAAGTTGACTACCTACAAGCTTTCATTAATTGTTGACGAAGTTGTTTTCGTACTAGTTTCCAGTGATAAGATTCCTCATATAATTTGGGGATCTTGCTATTTTCAAATTTATTAAATTTATAATTTATTGACATTAAATTCGTGAACATTTCGATGCGAACCGTTTGCATAAACAATAGACAGCTCGTGACAAACAATCTGGAACTTTATGATCTTTCATTTTTCTGTGAATAATATGGAAGTTAAGATTTTTAAGGTTATTTATGATAATATACATCTCTTAGATATCGTTTAGGTATACATGCGTAGCTTCTCTAAACTCCATATTACAGATAAACACTTGCGTTCGGTTTGTAACTTTAAAACAAATTTTAATACAAATAAAAAATAATAAAACTTTTAAAACAATTTCTTATTATTAATTTTAAATGAATTTTAAATTACGCAACGTGCACGTTTAACAGTAACTTCAAAATATATTTCGGCAAAAATTGTTTTCTGCATATAAACTTTTCTATTACATATTTAGTGAACTAAACTCATTTACATTTTAAGATGATAATTAATGCAACCTTTGTTTGTTGATAGCCTTGACGCTTACTTTTCATACTCTTTATATTTATGTTTCTCTAGCGTTTTGTTTATTAATTAATTCGTGGTGCATTTTACTTGTTATTGTCTATTGGTTTTAATTCAATTAAATCTATTTCTACCATGCGCAAGCTGACTACAATTTGAGGGCTGACTACGATGCAGAGGCTTAAGATATATAGCTAAACATGAATTTATTATTTGATTATTATTTTTTTGATATATTGCTAAGTGTCTTATATTGGGTGACGTGTGAAAATTTTGGATCAGCGAACAGCAAATTAATTGATCAATTTATTTTTTTAACATTATTAGGAATAATAAGGAACAGTATTAGGAGTTAAATCTCTCTATTAACTAATATGGCTAATAAAACATTTTATTTGATAAATTTGATTGAGTGTTAGAAAATTGATTTTTAATCTATGTTTAACAATAACATTAAAAATCTGAACCAATATTGTACACCAATCAACGATGCAAAGCAAAGAATTATTTTCGAAATTTGCGAGATTATTATTATTAAACTTTTTTGGATTGTTTAAAATTATTTAACAGTGGAAGGTGAAAGCTGTTTTCCAGCTTTAAATAGAAAAAAACACAAAAACTTCTTTGTAGGATTAATTGAAAATTTTAATGATCTTCGTGTTGGTAATAATAATCAAAGAATCGACTTTATATCTGCTCACACATTTGTCGACAAAGTTGCTTTAGTGCAGAAATGTTACGACAGGACTAGATGTCGCAACCATCTTATTAGTAGTAGATGTACGAGGACATATTGAAAAATTCTTAGCCTACTATAGAACCAAACAAAATTTCAATGTCAAAATATTTTATTACTCAACATATTCTCCTCTTAATTGGATACATTTATTACAGCGAACCTGCAACGTCTTTAGACCTTTCAAAAAATGTTTCTTCTTGCTCTGCAAACCAGACCTCCACAGCTTCTATTACCTCCTTGTTGGAAGAAAATGTACGACCTTTTAAACTTTTTTCAGTTGAGGAAAGAGGTGATAGTCGGACGGAGCCAAATCGGGTGAATAAGGGGTGGTCTAGTAATTCAAACCCTAAATCACGAATTTTTGCATGGCAACATGAGATTTGTGTGCAGGGGCGTTGTCCTGCAAAAACAAAACACCTTTGGATAGCTTTCCGCGTCTTTTTCTTTAATATTTTCCCGTAGAGTGGTCAGTAATGTCGAATAGTAATCTCCAGTTATTGTTCTACCCTTATCCAAAAATCAATCATGATTACTCCATGGCAATCCCAAAAACTGAAGCAAGAACTTTTCCAGCAGATTTTGGACACGAAACTTCTTAGGTCTTGGAGAACCAGAGTGTCGCCATTCCATCGATTGTTGCTTTGTTTCTGGATCGTAGAAATGTACCCAAGTCTCATCCATAGTAACAATTCGGTTTAAGAAGTCTACATCGTTTTCAAATCGAGCACAGATCGAACGCGATGCTTCTACCCTTGCACGCTTTTGGTCAACATTCAAACATTTGGGGATCCATTTTGCAGCAATTTTCTCATGTCCAAATTGACGTGAACCATATGATGAACGCGTTCGTATGAAATATTCAGTGCTTCAGATATCCGTTTTAGCCCAATTCGACGGTCTGATAAAATCATGTCATGAACTGCATCGATATTTTCGGGGACTGACACAGAAACTGGCCTTCCCGATCGGTCATCATCTTCAATGGAAAATTTACCTCTTTTGAAGCTTGCATTCCAATTTTTGACGGTCGCATACGAAGGACATTGATCACCAAGGGTATTAAGCATATCTTCGTAAATCTGCTTACCTCTTAACCCTTTTAAATACAGGTACTTGATGATGGCTCGATACTCCAATTTTTCGATTTTCACAATTTCGGTGGACATCTTTTTCATTTAATTTATTGCGTGACTCTGGTTTACTTTTTTGACGTCAAACTTTACACTGACACTTCTAATAAGTTATTGTTCGTTGCTATGGTAACGCAATATTTTGTTTGTGCAAGGAACTGGTCTAGGCTAACTAGATATCAATACATCCTCGTACCCACCTTGGATAATGATGTAAGGTCCATATCACAACCTCCAATTTTCATAACGCCCAACACTAATATTATATTGAGCATAACTCCCAACTATTGATCAACTATTTTCACAACTTCTAATTACGTTTCTTTTTCATAACGTCCAACTTTGTCACAATTCCTAACAGTGATTTTGATCATAACGCCCAACTTGATCATAACTACGTGTTACAACAAAGAGTTCGTTTCTATTATAAGACGTAGTTAGAATTTTGCAATAGTCGCATATCAATTGATCAAAGTTGGAATAGATACAGTTCAATTGTTCAGAAATTATTACTAAGTAGCATTTACATTTACAAAAGTGATTAAAAGCTTTTTTTGTCCATGGATCTAAAATAAATTATTCTTGTTTAATAGATCGTTCGTTAATAAAATACTGTGTGTCTTATGTAATCTATTGAATTTTTAATATTGATGATTTATTTTAAATTGCGTGACTCACACGGTTTATGATCTACAATTAGCCTCCATAAAGCCCTCACAGGCTTGGGAGAAACGTCGGCTTCGCTGTAACTATAAGACCGTTATTTTTAATACAACCTCCACCTAGAAGGAAAAACCCTTTTTTATCACCATGTATATTTTGTTTTAATGATGATATTACTGATTCCAACCGAACTCAACGCACAGCTAATCTAAAGGCTACGTAACAGGTGTTATGATCAAGTTCGGGTTGTAAGTTATAGCGAAATTTGGCGTTATTATCAAATTCCAAATTGGGAGTTATGACAAAATTTGACGTTATGAAAAAGAAACGTAGTTGGAAGTTGGGAGTTATGATCGTACAATGCTGAACGTGTTTTCTTACTACTGAAATGTCCCAAAAGGATGTAACATCTGTCGAGTGATTCTCAGTGTTTGTTTGCATGCAGTTCTACAATTTAAAATTAGGGAATTTCTAATTTATCATAAGTAAATAACTTAACCGTAATATTATTTTTACCATATTTTTTGTTCCAATACATTCTCACTGAATATTTACTCTCTCCTATGACATTAATTCATCTGCCTTGAATCAATTCTTGAATTAATCTATGGTTTTATTGTTTCATTGAAACAATAATTCCAAAACAATTTTAAAGTGGAATACTAGTGATTATTGTTTCGACACACATTTTAAAAGAGTCTGACATTATCTTCACACCATCGATGTCTAAACATTACCATTATTTCACACCAAATATAAACTACATACCAGTTACAGTTAGATCGACTTTATCACGTAATAAGATTAATGAACGTTGATTTGTTGATAAATAACATGGACAGGTAGTGTAAACAAATAGTCTACCACCCACGTTCGTTTCAATAAACAGTTTGAATGTATCTTAATTAGGCTTAAACTAAACACTATTTCTGGACATTAGATCTAAATGTAAAATTTGTTAGTTGGAATGTCGCCAGCAGCAACAGTTTGAATTTTTTTTCACCCAACACCTCATCTACAAAAACAAAACACCCGCATCAGAAAGCCGCAGGTGCGGTGGAATGAGGATTATGCCATTAATCATTTGTAGAAAATCTGAGTTAACGCAACATATTATATAGATGATAAAATCGTACAGTAAGTACCTTTTGTCGGTTTTCCGCACATTGATATTACGTTTTTCCTAAGTCTAAGTAAAGTTTAGTAATTGAGTTACACAATTTGGAAAAGCTTGGTAAATGACTGTTGATTGATATTGACAAGAAAACGTAATTACCGATACGAAAGAAAGTAAGGTCTGGTTTTGACACTTAGAAAATTTATAATTAATTATTTGTTTTACTACTATTTATCTATTCGACATTTTTAGTTTAAAATAAAATTAAGACGGAAGTGAATAAATGAGTGAACAAAGAGAAAATCACGGTGGTAGGTATTATTGATCCGAGTGAAACAAATGTACAGCAATATCTAGAAATTCCAGGCTCCCAACTTTTGAGGTCAGTGATATTTAATAGCTTTGTTCACCTACAATACGTTTTATCTTGATGAATTTCAAAATACGGATGTTTTGCTCGATCCGGCATAAAATTTTTATTTATCACGTTTCATTGTATCGTGTACTTATCCCCCAAAATAGAGGAATCCTCGGAAAATACATTCATTCTAATTCAAAACACCTACTTCATTTTGGAATAATTCGTATTCATTTCATATGTTATGTCTACCTTTAGTCTGCCGGGTTGATGATTAACGATTTTAAAAAGCGAAAGGTCAACAAAATTTATTCGTTACTAATCGTAATCAAATCTGTAATATTCAGAAAACATTCCAATCGCACATAAATTGTACTTTCGCAATGGGATTTTTATGACATGAAAATCAATACTGGGAAATTTTATGAGACCTCCTGCAAATAACGACTGCAACTTCGTGTTGATGTAAACCTTCAAAATAAATATACGCGAAAAGTAACAGTTTTTATACGAAACGAAATTGATAGAGCACTTTTTTCCAATGCATCTAAATAAGATGCTGAATAAGACATGATTAAGAGAGTCGGAAATATCTTGTGGAGCAAAAAAGGATAATTTATTATGAAGGTGGTTAGAAAGATGTGAAGAAATCTCTTATCTAAGGCAATTGCTATGTACATTAAAATTGAAAATACTTCACTTTCTTTGTTGCGGTGTTTTCCTTGAATAAAACACGATTCGGCTTATATTCTTTTTGCCGAGCTTAAGATTAAATTGCGATAAAATTAATTCGCTTAAAATTAGAAATTCGATTTTTAGCCTTTCTCTGGGGTAATTAAATTTTTGTTTGTTATTTGAGTATACATTACAGAGAGATCGGACTACATCCGATATAAAAATAAAACTGGGATTAACGGGAAATTTTAAATTAGTGTTATGCGAAAAAATAAACTTTTTCTAATTTAAATATAAAAAATAAAATTATGCCAAAACAAAATAAATTGTTTTTTTTGTAACTCAAATCTTTTAGGATTAGAATTTTATTTCAACCGATATATGCTTTCGATCAATCGATTTTTTATTTACGTGAAGGAAACAAACATTTACTTATACTTTTAGTTCGGTTTTTCTCTATTTCCGTTTAGAGTAATCAAATTACTTTAGCTAACGTTCTTTTAATTTAATAAGATTTTATTGTGCTCTTGGGAGTCGTTTGACTAATTTGAATTAATTACTTATCCTTCACCTTATCGAATTAAGAATCAGTGTAAAAATATTCATTTTCTTACATCAGTCTCCCAACTATTTCGAAAAGTTTATATTTTGTGTTTGATGAATTTCAGGGTTTTATAAATTAGTAAAATTTGACTCTCTTTGTCTTTCCACTGGGAAATAATTAGCAAAAAGCATTAATTAATTATTAAATTAAGTCCGTTAGAGTTAAACGTTACAAACCGTCATGAATCTTTTTTTCAATGGTGATTAATTTTTGCTTAATCCAACTTATTTTTAATTTTTTAATATTGATTGTCCCCATAATCATTTTTAATTTTTTTTTAATTGATAATAGTGTTGTTATTGCTTTATTAGGTATCTGGAAGATCTGAAAAAGTGACATTAACAAGTATATTCAGATACTGACAGTGATGCTGATCATGCTCAAAAATAGTAGGAGAAATTCAGAAATCAATAAAATAATTGAAATCCTAGATATGCAGGCATATCTGTATTCCAAAATATGATAATATGAACATTTTTCTTCTTTGTCTTTACCTTTCCCTCTTTAGGATTTTGCTGTCTCATCGGCTATTTACTAAGGTCTGTGAAGTTGGCATTCGTTTGCCCACCCTCTAAAATTTTTTTATGTGAAAAAAACATTTTTTGGCGAAAAGTCCCAAAATTAAAAAAATAATTTTTTTCGCACTAATATCTTTTGCTCATGTTTCTTCAGGAAATATTTTCGTTTGCCCACCCTCCAAAAATTTTGTTATGCGAATAAAATACTAAGTGAAAAAACCACTAATGCATTTGTCGGTTATTAATACACAAGAGGATGATTTTTTACAAGGTTATTTTTTTAATAAACATCTTTTCTCCATGAAAATTATTCGAGAATTAAGGGCATGGAAAAATCGCGCCGTTTTTTTAAATGAAAACAACGAAAGAACACCGATGATTGTATGATTGTACAGTTGCATACCGCACTTAAGTATACACCTCTGATGAGCTTATAATAAGAGCGAAATGCGCATCAGGTGTTCTTTCGTTGCGTGTATGCTACTGGACAGAAATACTTGGCTTGTTATCGACACGAGTGTTAAGCATTTAAAGTTATCGCTTTTGATAACGATAATGCAGTTAACTGTTGACATTCTTAGTTTATATACACAGACATAAGCAAGGTACTTTTTATTAATCAATTTTTATCAAGCAAGAGTCAATCACTATAAAAGACTCTTATTGGTCCATTTTTAAAAAATTGACAATTTGATTGGTTAATATTGTAGGAATATATTAACCGCTTTAAAAGTTGCAGGTAACTGTCAAACTGACAATTGCAGTTTGGCATATGCGATTTTTTATATATGAGTTAAATTGTCATAAGTAATACGAGCCGATATGAAATTTCGTACAATTTCATACCTTTGAGTTGTATTCGGCATGAAAATTTCACGAACAATGTTTAAAAATCAATTATAATCAAAAAAACATGATTTTGGAAATTTTTGGTTGAAATTTTTAGTGGAAATTTTAACGCGTGGAAATTTCCGATTTATTCAACTGTGAATCGTCCATTATGACAAAATTAATTAATCTGATTGGTCGAGAAAATGTGAATGGAATCTTCACGCCCATGTTTGTCCAAGATAGATTTTTTGCCACCCCCCAAACATTTTTTAACATATCAAAATTTTTCCTGAGCAATTGGTAAACGATGGGAAAATGATTTAGCGTGAAAAAAGTTGAATTTTTCATCAAAACAAAAATTTCACATGACAAAGTTTTGGAAGGTGGGCGGACAAACATTTTTCTTGGGCAAACGGCGGTCAAACAATATACCGTAAAAGAAGTGGATTTTTTGATTTTTGTTTTTTTATCAAAAAAAGTTCTTTTTGCATTAAAAATATTTTGGAGGGTGGGCAAACAAAAGTGTTCCCTACGCAAACATGAGCAAACTAATGTTGCATTTTTCCAAAACATCTACATGTGGAGATCCCAACTTCACAGACCTTACTTACTTTGACATTTATCTATTCTTTTTGAGATAGGGTTCCAATTCAGTATGTTTTTTAAACCACCGTTACCATAACCTAGTTTTATAATCCAGGAATTTCGCAATGGAATTATTTATTTCCATCTTTTTCCATGTATCTTTGATTCCAACTTTATCTCTCCAAATGATCTACAAACATCTTCTCTAAGTTCTACAATTTCGAGTTCAAGCTAGCAACACATTTTTAACAACATAATCGAAAAACTTTGAATTAAGAACGAATTTGGACCATTCAATTATTTCTTAACTGTTTCATGAGAACAAAACAGTTTCAATACCAAACTAATTAGAAACCACAATAATTTTTCCAATGTATAAATATTTTTTTTTTGTAATTTATTTATTTATTTATTCGTATGTTACATTTTAAATCAATTAGTTCAGCTGATTAAGCCACCTACTAATTTTAATTACTTGTTTAAAATATTTGCAAATGATACACAAAATCAACAATCTTATTGATCGAATTTGGAACTAATGTGTACCTACGCAAAACATTTTTCCAAAATATCGGTATTTTTTAATAATCAACTATTTTAGCTGATTACGTTACCTGCTTCCACAGGAAAGTGTTAAAAAAAATCACAGGCATCTATCGGATTTGGAACTAATTTGTACCTACAAGCATTTTTGGTAATGTCAATATTTTGTCGTACTTTAGCTGATTACGCCACTTGTTTTAACCGTTTGGGTAGAAAATCGATTAAGATTAAGAGGTATTTGCAAATTAGAAACAATGTCATAAACCTATCTTTGTAATAGTACCAACAAATAATTCCTTGTTTTTTGTAATGTGGTGATAGTTCAAATAATCACCTTTGTGACGCTGAGCAGCTTGCTTCAGACAATCAAATGACCAACAAAGAATCGGAGAACCAAACATCAGTTAACCAAAGAAAAAATAAGTACACATGGTTCATCATCAAAAATAGCAACCTTGAATGTTGTGACTATAGAGAAGTTAGACTTTTTAAGCAATACGAATATTTTAACCTAACGAATATTAAAAGAATATGCAAAGAACCTTGGTGTGGAATTGTTGAAGTTAGGAAAAATTCTGAGCACTCATTGGGTAGCCTCAAGTGTAAGATCTGTCATTTAGAGCTATTTTCGCAACTTTATACTTGGATCTTTCATTACAATATAATTTTCTTATAGAAATCTGAATCGTCCGGAAAACGTGATCGTGCAAACCTACTCAGCTTGGTTGAATTCGTCAAGAACTTGGACATTATATACGATACTTTATGCGAACTGACTGAATTATCCCTGGAACTGCCAAAACTCGATTTCGATTATAGAGGCACGTGTAGTATTAACATTCAACTCACAGTTTTCAAAACCATAGTGAGCGCACCTAGACGTTTAGAATCTGAAGCTTTGGATGTTGCAGAAATTAGAAATCGCAGTGGTGATTCACAAACAGATTGAGGTGCCTATAAACTGCTCATAGAACTAATTAAAGTGCTTTTTCCACTTTACTGGAACGATAACACTAGTATTCTTCATGGAGAGAATGAAGTTTGTGACTAAGCTGTTGTGAGAGCTTTCGTAAGTACAAGCAAAGGAAAGGTAGAGCGATTGATCCGGAATTGAATGACTTGTTGTTGTGTATCGAGTGCAACCCAGTATCGAGTGCTGATTGAGAACGAGCTTGCATTGCCATGAACTGACTTTGGGAATCGAAAGAGTGTCTAACCTTATGTTTGTCATGTTAAATGGTCCACCACTGTATCTATTTAAGTCCTCAGGTTATGTTCACTCTTGGCTTGTCAAAGACAACCATGCTGCTACTGATACTAATAGTGTAACACGTAAAAGAGCAAAACTACAGCCAAATTAGTGATGTGGAAACTGTTCGATTGAATTAAATAAAACCTACTGCGCTTGCTATCTATGAAAAAAGGAAAATGTTTGTCTTTTGTTAAAACCAATTAATTGACCAAAACTGCAACTTAGATGCGCTGGCGGTAATTTTATAAGAATGCCCTATTCTACGCATCAGTGCCCCCCCCACCTGCAAAAAGTGTCCTTTTGATCAAGATGCAAACCGTCCAAATTTAATTTACAATTTCTGCACTCCTACCCAATACGTTTTCATTCCCTTGAGAATTAAAAAAAATCCCCAATCTTTGAAAAAAATGTTTTTGGGTACAAATTAATTCCAAATTGTCGACTTTACTTGTTATTTTTTAATGATTTCCTACCGAAATTGATAGATCACATCGAGTAAAATCAAATAAATTAATTGATTGTGCTGTTAAATTTTGAATTGGACATTGCTGACTTGAACTCAAAATATACACCAATTTAGATAGCAGTTGTTTCATCCAAACTGTTTGGGTCTAAATTAGTATTAAATTTTCACTTTTTTTCACTTTTTAGTGTGCTGATCTCTATAACATCTTTTCTTATCACAGTTTTTCTCACCGTCTTAATCAGATCTTTTCTATAAAGAATTGTTCCTTTTAGGATCTTCCAAAGGTGGAGGTCAAAAAAAACACTGCCTTTTTATAAAGTTATAATCGACGTTTCTGCCCTTACGATCATTTTCAAGGCGAACCATATAAACTTTATAAGTTTATCTATATTTTGTTGTCATTAGGACTTAGTGCTCGTTAGTACATTTTTCCAAAAAAGCTTGTAATTTCGTATAAATTTGTAAAAATCGTATTAATTACGTCATGATTGTTTTGGTCTTCGGTTAAACGAATACTAAGTGATCTTATAATGAGTTTCACGACTAAAGGTTGAGTTTTGTTAGCCAGAGGTTCCCATACTTTTTTTTCTCATAGACCACTTTAAACATTTTGCTGGATCTGGTGGACCCCTGCAGCTATTACATTTACTAACTTACTTCCAAAACCCGAAAAAAGTATATGTCTATGTAAATCTGTGTTGTGGCTATTTTTCAATCAACTATGAGTTGAAAGTTTTCGAAAAAAAAGGGTGAGAATTTATATTGCTTTGATTATGCTGTGAGTATTGTCATTCAAGCTAAGTTTCAAAGCCAGTCTAAAAGCGTCTTCATCCAACAGTTGGATTCCTACTTTACTTTTTGTATTCTAAGATTGACTCACAGTACAAGAAACCAATAATCTCCCACTTCGGAGTGGTAAAAGTAAAATAAATATTTTCTTGTTTTGTAGCTATTTATTCAAACACAAAAATTACTACACTTTTAATTATGTTGTTATAACAGTCTTAGTAGAATCAAAATTTAACATTGTAATCTGAGATAAAAGTTATAATTTTAATGGGAGGGATGTACTTGGTGAATTGACAGCAAATTATCAATATTTGGCTTGAGTTTAGTTAAGTATAACCGTAAATCTCCTCGCTCTGTAATATTTAATCTGCTCCGTTTTTGTCAACAAGTTTGTTACGGCACTAAAACTGCGTTCGACAAGATATGACGAAGGAAACGCTATGAGAAATTTTTTGCACAAAAATACCCCCACAGTGCCTGCAGCCAAAATGATTGATACCCTCTTTTGAATGCTACTTTGAGCTCCTCATTAGTGCTAAGCTCGAGTAGCTCTTCTTGCAGTACCACATTTTCCACTTCAGTTTCATCATATGGATTTATTATCCATGGTGGTATATCCATCGACAGAATGTCTTCAAATCTGATTTTAACAAACAACGTCTGAATATCTTCGTCGAGGCATTCTACCTGCGATAAATTTGGAAACTGGGAAAATTCACGTCGACCAATATTTTGCTTCATAAGTTTCAGTTTACCAAGAAAAGCTGAAATTTCACTCTTTGTTTTTATCAAATTGAGGCTGTCCCCTTGTAACTGTAGGTTGAGGTCATTGAATTTTTAAACAAATCTGTCAAATACGCAATGTCTGCTTTGAAATTCATGAGGTTTTCTTTTAAAACAGGATCTTTAGTGTTCAGAAACTCTAAAACAGAGTCGAAAAGCAAATAGAATCTTGATAGACATGCACCTTTCGACAACCAGCGTACTTCGGTATGTAGCAGCAATCGTTGGAAGTCCTCATCATTTTCTTCGCACAACTGTGCAAATAAGCGCGTATTTAATGCATTGCTTCTTATTTTGTTAACTGCATTAATCACAAATTGAAGCGCTTGGTGCAATCTATCACTCAATTTTTCGCTACTAGATGTTGTCGGTGGATGACACAGTGAATTGCAATTACCTCTGGTATAATCCTTTTAAGATGACTTATAAACCCACGATATCGCCCGACCATGGCAGGAGCTCCATCTGTTGCCACCGAAATAATGTTTATGAATGCAATTGATTTTTCCGTAAAAATCATTCAGAACATTAAAAATTGATTCACCTTTAGTGTCAGTCTTCAAAGTTTTCGCGAATAGTAACTCTTCAAACATTTGTTCGCCTTTGATAAATCGAACATATGCCAATAATAATGCTTCATTGCCAGGTAAAGTTGACTCGTCCAGTTGAATAGAAAAATGAGTTGTTTGCAGATAATTACACAAGAAACTTTCAACATCAGAGCTCATTTCATCAATACGTCTTTGTACAGTGTTGTTACTCAAAGGAATTCTTTTAAGTATGTCAAATGAAGATTTGTGCAGGACAGTTTTAAGACCTCTTCAACAGCAGGCAAAATTAACTCCTCTCCAATGGTATGCGGTTTCCCAGATTTTGCTATAAGTAATGAGATATTGTAAGATGCCCGCAAGCCATCGTCGTTGCTTTCAGACGTTGAAGCGAACATACTATGCACGGTGGGTCTCTTTCATACTTTTCCTTCAATGTTTGGAAATATTTCAAATCCTTACCTATTTTGTCAGGATGACACCTTCTTAGATGATCTTCCAGCTTCGATGGTTTCATAGAGTCATTGCTCAAGACTTTGTTGCATAAAAGACACATGGGCAATCGCTTGTCTGTATTTGATGGAAGAAAACCAAATTTCAAATATTCAACACTGTACTGTCGACACTTCTTCTTAGATTCAGCCATGTTTCGTATCAATTACTTACCTGTAAATATGAAAAAAATGTTTGTTAAGTAATCTTAAAATGATTTAACAAACATAATAGAAGTGGCTTTTAAGATACAAGTTGCTAACAAATAGATAGGTAGGTACTTACTTTTCCAACACTGGCAAACAATAATATCAATTCACTTTAATTTTCAAAAGTCTGAAAACTACTTCCGTCACTGGTGAACACTTATATAGGTACACTTTCTTTTTGAAATTCCGGAAACAACTGAGTAATGTTTATCATTCGCATTCGTATTTATATTAAAAGAAAAATCCAACAAGTTCATGCAAGTTCAGACACGACTTTAACTAGGCGGGCGGGCGGCGCGGCATCGGCGAGTCTTGACACGCTCTTTCTGAATATGGAATATGCAAGTTCTTACAAAAACAATTGCCTGAGCTTCTTATAATATTGTCTTCCTATATTCATAGGAGAAGTCAGGCTTCTTATAATATTGTCTGCCTATATATATTATTGTCTCCCTTATTCATAGGAGAAGTCAAGTCGGGTCACCTAATACATTTTTATAGACCCCCGTTAACGAGTTGTGGACCCCCATTTTTTTCCACGCAAGCGTAGACCCCTATCGGGCTCCCGTGGACACCTAGGGGTCCACCTGGACCACTTTGGGAATCTAGGTGTTAGACAGACATCAAAAGGAAAGTTGTAGAGAATTTAATTCTACATCGATTTTGAGGAAAACATACAGGGTGTTCCGTTAGATTTTAGCAAGTTATTCAAAATTTTCGATTACAGAGTTGGATTTTTTTTCTCATACCCTGTTTAATCAATGTCAACTTTTAAACCATGGACAGTTAAGGTCGTTACCCCCTAAATGTGAATAAAATTTGAGTTTGATATTTAAAATAACAACTGAAAACCTGAAGTATATGAAAACCGACATTAACCCTAAGAAATGTTTAAAATATCGATATCTCAAAAAGTATCACTCTTTTCGTAAGACTCATACACATAAAGTCACTATTATTTGACGTGGATTTAAAATAAATAATATGTGTTTCTATTTAAAACGTTAAAGGTTTAGAAGTAGTCCATGGAAGTTGGACATCCCTGTTGTAATTAAAAGTATTTGTCAAATTGTAACAACTAGGGCTCTGAAGAATGGTCAAAACTGATTTTGAATAAATTTACTTTTTAAATGCAATGTCAATGTCTCCTCTGTGTCTCCTGATATTCCGTGGACATAGAACTACTGTAGATTTTTGGGACTTTATGCCGATTTAACTCAAATTATCTTAGCCCAAGAGTTGATAATTTCCGAAATACATAGCGCCACATTTATTATTTTTATTAGTTTTTCTTGGATAACTTTCTTAATAGCTGTACCATTTGCACGAAATTGGGTACTCCGTAGTTTTTTGGAATGAGATTTCGAAATCCGTTCTCATTTTTGTGGTAAGAAAATATTAAGAAAATTATGCAACAAAAACTAATAAAAATGATAACTTTGACGCTATACATTTCAGAAACTATCAACTTTTGGACTTTTGGTTTAATCGGCACATTTTAGTCCCAGAAATCTACAGTAGCTCAATGTACACGGAATATCGGGACACCCTGTTTGTATGAAATGTATAATTTTCTATTTTTAAGAAGTATATTTATTCCAAAGTTTTGACCATTCTTTTAGGTTCTTATTTTCTATACATTTTATACCTATACAGCTTGTCCGTGTAGTACGCGTGTATTATGATTTTTTATTGTTTAGGAACAATTGTCAGTTAATTAACCGTAGGTAAAAACAATAGTACCAAGGATTAAACATAGTAACGATTGTTTTTAACGTACAGTTAAATTTAACTGACTTTGGTGCAACTGGCCCTTAGTGACTCATACAGCTAACTAGCACATTGCACTAGCACTCTAATAACAAAAATAAAATGTCGAAGAGACGAACAAGTGTAGATCGAAAAGGTAGTAAAATACTATGGGAAGTCATTTGAATGCATCTGAGAAGGATCAAGAGGCAGCCAGTACCAGTAGGTCAACATCGGAAAGAGGATATACAAGTTGACTCGAAATTCGTCTATAAAATTATAAGTTTCTTAGTAAGTTTTCTTTGCAATCAGTAGTGTGCAAAATTTATGGAGTTGGTTTTGAAATGTTAATAACATGTGATGAGTATGAACCGAGAAAAGTAGGTATATTCCAGTCCGTTTATCGGTGGCCATGCTTATGATATAAACAGTCCTTAGACAAGGACTAGCTGCAATAGAAAAGTTTTGTGTTATAATGGATTTGCCGTGACCAGTCTTTCGTAAGATCCTGTGCAGCGACAGCTGTATTAGAGGAATAGAAAAGCAGGCAGAAGGAGAAGAAAAACTTATGTCTAGAAACGGAACATGGAAAAAAGAGGCTTTTCATTATTGTTTGTCGTCTGTACTGTAATCGGCCATTATTCCAAAAAAGGGCTTTAAGATAAAATAATATTACTGCAAGACTGGCGTTCACTGGGAGAAACAAAGGTAGAGAGTAAGAGTGGAAGAAAACTCACGATGTTTCTTTCAATCATACAAGATTTGCAGGAAGAAGGACGTTGATGGTATCGTAGATATTTTTCACCGTTCTATCGTGGTTCATAGAATAAAATACTGTAATCTTAAAATCAAAATAATATATTTGTAACGAAGAAATGGTTGGTCACGTTCAGACACGTAAGTATAAATCAAATAAAGACCTACAGGACGAGAATAATTGACAGCAAAATTAGTCGATGAAATTTACGATCTTGCAATTCGAAGACATTCCAATTCTGTTGAGAATCTAAGAAAGTAAAAAGCAAAGTGTTCGATACACAATTTTACCAGTCTATGACAAAGACAATTTACTACCGATATGCCTGGGAGGGTGGTTAAAAATGCAATTTCCATACCCGTTGTTTTGTTGGAAGAAACCATCCCAAAAAATCATAGTTATTGATTTCTTAGTTAATCTGGATTCTAAATATTCCTCGACTTTCCGGCGAGGTATCACTTCTTTTCGAATAATTTCAAACATATTTTATCAATTTATTTTCAAAAAGTTGGAATTTCGGCAAAAGATGCGATGACAATTAACTTTTTGTTGTAATTGAAGGTACACGCTAAATACAATCATCAATCAAGTGAAATGTAGATAAAGATTCTGAGTAACCATATCTTTAAATTTTTTTACAAGCTTAACTACAACTAGGAATTAATTTTCAAATACAAATCTTTGGTATCATTATTTATGCGAAAAACGTTGCATAGTTCGTAAAAACCAGATGGTTACTCAGAATCCTTATCTACGTTCGAGGCGATTAATGATTGTATTTAGAATTCTTGATTAACAGCTGGTTTTTGAACTGTTGAGGCCATTGTGAATAGATAACAAAAACGGGAAATTTCTTCACTCAGTTCATCGAGTTAAATTGTCGTGTCGTGTGTGCATGGCAAAAAGTGTCAGTAATTTTTTATTCTTTAAATACATTAAAAGGTGAGGATAAAACAAAACGCCGTGACTAGTAACTGAATTAATATTAAATAGCAACTTGTTACACACATATTGGTGAATCGATTCCGGCTACTAAATTAAATTAATTAAAATAAATATGCGTATGGAATTTCATAAATATTAATTATCTCATTTTTCGAATTCTGGTAGTAAACTGTTGACTAAGAATTTTATATTTTACGTTCTGCATAAAACAATTTTTCTTTATAATAATCATGCAAAATTTATTATCTTATACTATAATAATATACTCGTAAGTTTCATTAGCAAAAGCAAATTATCAAATAATGAATAAAAACTCGCTCACTCGCAAGTTTAATCTACATTTTTATCATCTGAAGGTGCGTAATTACATCTTTTTTTATAGGACGAAAATACATTAAGCCTTTGTTAAATTGTTATTTATGGAACGACTCCCATTCAGTAGAATAATTTTCTCATGATCGAATCTTTTTCAATTTTGTCTAAGTTAAACCTTCTTTCCCATTATCTGCGCAATTGATACCGGCTTTTTCGGCGTTACCTCAAAATAAACTGGTTTAGATGAAACCAATTTTAACGAAAAATAAATGCCTGACAAACAAATTGAGCAAATTTTTATTATAGTTTCAAAGATCGACGCTTAAAATGTGTTAAGTGTTTTTTACGCATCCGTGTTTGCGATGATAACGATCTTGTTGAAATTTACGTGCGACAGCATTTCGTTTTCAGAAAATATATTCCCTTTTTAAAGTTTTTAACTAAAAGAGTTGGTCTAAAAACTTACTGCTTTAATTTGTGGATTTAAGGTGAGAACTTGATTCAAGATCGCGAACTTTTGAGCTTAACGACCGGAATGTTTTAATTATTCAGTAAGCTTTTAGTTTTACGACAAACGAGTTTTAAGTTTTAGACGATTAATAAATATTTCTTTTTTGAAAGCATAAATTATTGTGGCCAAAATCATTACATTATGGAAGAGAACGCAACATATTGTTACCCCTTTTGTTAACAATGTAGCTTTGGTCCACTTCTTTTGGAGGATATTAATTTGATGGCATTTTTTCAAAGTAATGTTCCTCCCAAGCGTCTAATCTTTCTGGAGAATTATGACGTCATTTAAAATTATCATTTGAATTTTTACTGGTTAGCTTTACTTTGTTATCTGTTTTCTAGAAGAAATCACACCGTACCCCTAGGTACCCACTGCCACAATTGTGTTCACAATATATCCCTTTTGAGGAAGATATCGTTTGATATCCCATGATTTCTCGTATATCCTCTGATTTCCTCATGATATCCCCTTGATATCCTTTGATATCACATGATACCCCTTTGATATCTTGCGATCCCATTGTCCTATGGTCTTCGTGATACGATAGTTACTCATCATTTAATCTTAATCCCTGCTGCTTCTTAGTATTTCCCAAGTTTAAAATACAACTAAGAACCTATCTGGAATGCATTACGTTTTTTTATATATGTCGAATATAGGTAGTCATTACCAGTTAAAACAATATATCAAATGATGGTTTAGATCAAAATTATAATAATAAACAGCTTGAATCGGAGAAATGAACCTGCAGAGCATTCCAATACATTAAGGACTGCCTACACTGAATTTTTTTGTTTTGTTGCGAGGGAAAAATCCTATTCACCCATTTTTGATGTTTGTACTAGATATGCAAGTTGCAAGCGGCAGGATCGTTCACATAACTATAGGCATATCAGAATCTTATGAACTGTGGCGCTAAAATCAGTTATTGTTAACATTTTGTTACCATTCATCCTACAAAAATTAGCTCAATTTCTTAAATACAAATTAGATGTCAATCCATAGGCGTTTTCTTTTGTAGCTTTATTTATTGTAAAAGAAACAACACGTATGAACAGTTTTTGGTCAGCGAATGTTTTTATGATTCACTTTTAATTTGACTCTATCCAGGGCTTTCGCGAATAGCTAATTTCCTTTTCAATTTTTTTTATATTAGGGGATGTTGTGGCACTGTTTTTAACAATTTAAGCTAAATTTCACATCAAGACATATCATGTTTGAAACAAGAATTCTTTTCTCGTCTTCTATTCTTCAAAATAAAAAGAATTATTCGGGGTTGAAAGTCTTTCGTTGGAATAAATTTTTTTCTAACAAAGATGGTGTGAAAATGTCGATAATATATAAAAAAACGAATACAAAATTCAAAACATAAAAATTGACCTAGTACTTAGTTAGTGGTCATTTTTCTTTCCCCTCATTCTTCTTTTTTGCCGCTGTCGAAACTTATACTTTCATCTGATATTATGTTAATTTTCTGGGTCTTATGCAGATCTGAATTTGAATTTCTGTTACTCCCAAATTTGTGAATTTTGTGCAAAATTTTGTTCTTTTCGTCTAAAATGTTTGACAGTGTAAATTACCGCACAACTATGTAAGCTTGTTGTTTATTATTTTTTGATACTTTGAATATTGAAAATTTTCTTTTACAAAAATACTCCACCAAACAAACCAACTTCGCACTGCCATCACGTTTTATTTCGAATTTGACAAATATTTGAATTTCTCGTTATAAATTAACCACTCTTCTTCACCGTACTTGCCTTTTAACAAATGTTTAGTGCTCGCTCTGTTCTGTTCCTTTGTTCTCCTAAATTTTCTTTAACTACTACATTTTGTATTTTTCCCGGGTCACATTATTGGATTTAGAACTATCTAATGAATTAGTCTTCAACTGAATCCGCGGACAAAACGCCGAAAATGGTTTTGCAGACAAAACGCCGGAAATGCTTCTGTGGACAAATCACCGAAAACGCTGCTGTGGACAAAATGCTGGAAACGCATGTGATTGGGAGTGAACGGTTTGGTGGGTAGGTTACAGTTTGTTTACAATAAGTTGTTTTCATATAGAAGTATAGAACATACTTGGCGATTTGTCTACAGAAGTATATTTGGCGATTTGCCCACAGAAGTATTTTCGGCGTTTTGTAAACAGAAGCAATTTTGGCGATTTGTCCACAGAAATATTTTCGACGGTTTGTCCACAGAAACACGTTTTGTCCGCAAAAACATTTTTGGCGTTTTCTTCACAAATCGTGGACGACGCTAGACTACTATCGCCAAGCGTCGTTTTCTAATTTTTAGCGTTTTGACCACATTCGGTGATTTGCCCACAGACATATTTTCGGCGATTGCTCATAGATCCTTTGAATGTATGGTCTTGATAAAATATCATCATATAAATAAAATGTAAAAATTTCCGTAGTTGGTGCTCTTAATGAGAAACGAGACCTAACATGTCACCACTTTTCACTGAGAGAACCGTAAATTTTGAATTTAAGGGACGTAAAGCTAATGTCAAAAAGAGGGTCAGATAGGTAGCCACACTTCATTTTTGCGCGCTTCGCATTTATTGGTTTTGCCTCTCCCGTGATGTGCCTATAATTTTTTTTTGCAAAACTGTCAGTGATCTTTCAGTTCGGATTTCTACATTTAAAAGGTGAAATTGTTAAGTCATTAGGGCATACCATTGGGAATACAACAGATAACACAAGGTTGGACCTTTATCTTCAAAAATAAGATGATTTGATCACATTCAGTGTGGTGTGCAACACATCATCGTCTACGGCGCAACTTGCAGGGTTTTGAAGAAAATCGGTAGTAACTGCCCGAAAAGAATTGACAAAAATGTAATATCCAGCCCGAATTAGTTCTAGAAAACAATGTGAACATACCTAATGTTTTACTTACATCTGGAAAAGCGGCAGCTAAAGTTAATCCAATAAAGAGTGATCTAAACGACATCAATTATTGTCCTGAATACTTTATTTTTTCATGTAATTCAAAAGTTTATTTTGTCATTTTTCTAAATCTTTGATTTTGAATTTTCCCTCCGCTCCTAATTTTGTCGCGTAAATTACATTTATTGATTTCTTACTCCGGCAAGAATTACTTACCTTACTCCGAGAAAGAATAACTGATTGCACCTCGCATTGCACCAATAAAACAGATACCCCTTTATTTTTCCATAATATCCCTTGATTTCCCCTTGATAAACCCAAGGATGTACACAATATATCCCCAGTGATTTACCCCTCGGATCACACTGTAAAACGGGACACTATACTGCTTACAAGCACTTGTAGTTTCTCTAAATCTTCAAGAAGGCACAATGACTGTACAAAAATTTTTTTTAAAATTTTGGTGTTATTAATTTTTCAAAATATTTTCTAAAAACTGAATATTAAAGAATTCATTTATCGAATTTTTCTTTGGAAAATTCATAAAATATAATTTTTTTTAGGATTTTGAGTGCACTTCGACAAGTTCTAGAGTATTGTATTAATTTCAAAAATAGTTCTGGCGAATTAACCTAAAAAATGGCTAATTAATCTCGGGGGTGACTACTTAACAAAACGACAGTGATAACATATTGATCGTTGAAAGTAATCAATTTTGACCTTAAAATTTATTTTAGAACATTTAAGATATTTTTTAGAAGAAGGCTAGAACTCTGACAAGCATATAGAAATTTTCCCCAAACTTTTTTTAATTATTTCAAAATTTTCGTTTTTCGCATATAGAATTTGAACATTTCTAAGCACCGATGAATAAAAATTGTTATTTTCGAATTAAGAGTGCAAGGCATAGACTTTTTGAGTTTTAGAATGTTGGGTTTTTTGTCGAAACCGAAAACTCAAAACCCGCTTTGCCCCCGTAATGCAAACAACGTTCTGTCAAAATTTAAAATTAATTAATCGAATTCGCCCCGATAATTGGGGACCACGACGTGAATGTTGAACCGCGAAGATCTTTTTACGCTCTAGTTAAAAAAAAATTCTTTTTACAGTGAAAAAAATCTTGCACACTAATATTAATGCATAAATGTCATCTTTTTTAACAATTGTAGAAAAAAACCTTAAATGGAATCCTTCTGACCCTACTCTTAATGTTGGACACACACAAATTAATATATTCAAGGAGTTCTCTGTAAATTTACCTTTTTCACTAGTGGTCATAATCGACAATGTATAATACAGCACATCGAGTTAAGGGAATTTGAATTATGTGACCAGTAATTTTAATTTCAGTTTACCTAATAGGCAACCCATTTGGGGTGTTTGGTGATTGCATTCGCTTAAAAAGCACCACAAAAACAGTCGACATAATTTTGGCTACTTATGGTATAATAGATAAGAATTTTAGCGGTTCTTTGAAAGTTATAGAAGAAACTGTTGAATTTAGTTTCATCATCAGTACGGAACTGATGGTGTTCGCTACTGATGATGACAGCCTTGCTATTGAACCCCGTGTTGGATGCCACAGTTTTTTGTGTTTTCTTTTTCCACAGAAATTTAATTTTGATTACTTATTGGATCAAAATGTAACTAATAGTCTAGGGAAATCTGACTTTTTGGGATCTCGACACCTCCTAAACATAATCGCAAAAAGGGTTAAATTCTTTTGATCGGCTTTAACTCGCGATGCTGTGCTCGCACAAGCGATCCAAAGTGATCGTTTTGCGGGTGATTTTATGTGCCACAAATCGACTAAACTCGAAATATCGATAAAACATGAGATGTCAGCTTCACAGTATTATTTGATTCCATGTAACATATTTCAAGAAAACGGGTTAAATTCTTTTGATCGGCTATGACTTACGATACTGTGAAAGTGATCGTTTTGTGAGTGATTTTACTTGCCACAAACCGACCAAACTCGAAACATCGATATTTTTTGAGATATAAGCTCGAAACTTGGTTTCGGTCTTATCTTTTCGAGATATGGACCAAAAACTGTACCATTTTCGCGTTTTCCGCACTTACGCGTTTTTGCTTCACACTTTCCTCGGTCGAAGTTCTCTAACTTTTCTTTGAACGATTTCCTTGTCTTTAACATCAGAATTGGCGCATTCGCTTGTACTTGACTCGTTCTAAAATGGAACGTTTGTGACGCATCACTTGTTTTTAAATTGTCACATCATGCAACTGAACGAATCGTTTTAAATAGTGGGTGGGTGATTTCTCTAATTACTAAATTCGATAAAGCGCCAATTAATACCGTAATTATTATTAGTTTGCATGTATATAACAGTATCGAAATCCAACATGAAAGAGGTTTAACATTTTATATGCCTCAGACAACAATAAATTGCTAGTTCAGTTTAATTACATTAATAAATAAATATGTTTATTACGTTACTGGATAAGATGAAACGTTGCATTCCCGCACCATTAAATTTTTATTTGTGTGGAAAGTGTGGATACGTGAAAGAAATTAGATTCCTTCGATAATTTGCATATTTCATGATCGTAACTTGAGTGTTTGTTGTGATAAAAGAACAATGTTTATTAATTATTGTTTATGTGCTGGTGCACACACTAATTTAACGCTCAACATTATCCTTGAGGAGTCATCAGCATAACCATTATAAAAATCGGGCTTGAAAAATAACCGATACATATCCTGAGGTCGTCATTTATCTCTTTTCCTTTACGAAATCTGGTTTCTATGAAGTATATACAATGATCGACAGTCATTTGCAGTCGTTGCGCTCGACGAAGAATTTTCCAGATAAGTGTCAGACTGTAATAAACATAAAACCGTGATTGGATTTTAAGTCAGTACGCTTTTACACTCAAATCTAAAATTCAAATGGATCTTCATGAAGGTATAAAAAAATTTCCGGAATAATTGATTAGAATTTTCACATCTTTTGACGAAACATTTTATTTTTGGCGTGGCGTAATTAAGATTTTATATTCGTATCGTCGTGACGCCCGAAGTGTCACGCGAAGGTTTATGCAACAATAAAATTTTATACGATACGAAATATATTTGTCGATATGTCATTGGCCCTTTGTCAGCAAACAAATAGAAGTGGGTAAACGTCAATAAATTTAAATTTAAAAATATAGCTGAATATAAAAGTAACAATGCGATGGGGAGCAAATTGCGATACGTCATAGGTATAAAAATGTCCACCATCTGAAAATTGAACTTGCCCTTTTTTTTTATTTTATTCCTTAATAATGTTATAAGGGATTTTATTGTTTATTTTTTTTTCTTCTATTGCGGTTTTTAAACGAAGAAAACGAATCGGGTGACAGGTCAATACGTGAAGTATGCTAATGGTGTTATCTGGAGACGAACAATGTGACATGACGAATCACGATGGAATTCAAGAAAAATTATTTCCGAAACAATCGTACGATGAAAAGATTGTTCTATAGTTTTTTTCGTGTCTTGTATAATAAATAATTGGAGACAAGTCGCAAACAACAGACGTGACATTATACAACTGCATTTATGATCAAACTTTTAAAGGTGCATTGACCTACTGCATTTCTGTTTCATCCTGCGTTTTTGTTTATACGTGTACTCAAGTCTACCATATGCACATCCGCATGGTAAAAAAATTGTGCCGCAATTTATTAGGGAGAAACAATTTTTTCGTCTACATGCGAAGCGTTGCAACTTTTAATTATCTATTTATTAAGCGTAAATTATGTTGTAATGATTTAAAAATTGCAATTTAAACGTTCACAGCGGAAAAGTCTAGGCAAAGTTAATTAAAGAGGATTAAAAAGTTGGTCAAGTACAAGTTTCCATACGCACTTTGCCTTACGGATTTGTTAAAATCAACGGAGCGTTAATTTTAACAAAAGTTATAATTAATTTTGAAAATGTTTTTGTTTAATTTTTACATTAGTTTGTCTATTGTTTTCTTAACGATTTTACAATGTTATACGTATTTGTAATGTTAATTTCGCTAAAGCAGCAAGAATATGTCTCAAAATTACATATATGGCCGACGTTTCGCCTAAACCTGTTAGAGCTTTATCGAGGCTAAAAGTGAATCAAAAAACCGTGTGGGTCACAAAATTTAAAATAATCATCAAGGGTTGATGATGTCAAAAGGATTAAAAATAATTAAAAATTAATATATAAGACACTCAATATACACTGTGTCCATGATAAGAATGAACAACATGGAAATCTTGAAAACGGCAGAAGATACAAGGTTGCTCGAATTGCAAAAAAATTGGGCAATGTAGAGTATATTTACATGGTGTTTAAAAAAAGTTTAATAGTACTTTTTGTTTTCGAGATTTTACAAAAAAATTTCAATTTCTTGGATTTTTCTTTTTCGTATTTTTTTGGGCTTATTTTTAAAGACGAAAGTAAAAATCTAAAAACACTTTTAGAGCTTTACAAAATGGTGCTTTCAAAATTTTAATCCAACATTTCATCTCGGAGAAACCATAAACAACTTTATTTTTTTATATGGTCGCGTCATCTACCCTTGATGATTATTTTTAATTTTTCTGACCCACACGGTTTGTTAATTTACTTTCAGCCTCGATAAAGCCCTCACAGGTTTAGGCGAGACGTCTGCCATTGCCGCTATTTTTAACTCTACCTCCACCTAGAAGGATAATAACTTTCAATCATAAACCAACAATTGGAAAAAAATAATACTCTCAACAGGAATTTAGTTTCCCTACAGCATTTTTAAAAGAATTTAGTCCTCTGAACAGGTTCTCGATTATGAAATTTCCTTTTCCCCTCTCTTCAAACCACTTGGAATAAGTTTTGTCCTCAAAAATTCATAAATGTACGTCCTGAAAGTTATCAGACCACTTGAGGCAGATCAACAATTTTGTACATTAGAAATTAATTGTTCATTAACTTTTTAATTAAGTAACCTCAATTACGATTTAATTGGTCAGGCTGTTCTAGAGATATTGATTGATTTTCTACACAACAACACATGTATAGATTTACGTGCTCTATGTTTACACTTTCAGAAACACTCAAAAACTATTTTTTTTATCTAATAACTAATTGATTTGCTATCTTACCAAATGTTAGAAACTACCTTGGAAAATTAGAACCCAACACATCTATAGATTTAAGTGTTCAGATTCATTGTCTTAAAACAAAAGTACTCGAAAAATTTTTTCCTAATAACTTATTGATCTGCTATCTTCGGCAGACCAAATGTTAGAAACTACTTTAGAAAATTAGAATCGAACTATAATAACACATCTGTAGATTTAAGTGCTTCCTGTTCACTGTCTCAGAAGCACCCCAAAACTTTTTTTTTCTATATAACTCATTGATCTGCTATATTTGGCAGACCAAGTTGTAACGGTCACTGTGAGTTAGGCAACACACAATGCACGGAGTCGAGGTGTAAACGCGACATTTCTCCGTGTTCGCTCCTTAACGAAAATTTTTGGGGATTTAATTCCCAGAATTCAACTTCCGCGTTGTCCTAATTGGCCAATACATTTTCGGCTGATCTTCAATTTCCGCCTTGTAACAACTACCATCACGTCGTGTTACGTGAAATTCAAATTTGCCTTCATCTGAGTGCTTAATCGTAATTCCGTCAAATTTTCTAGTGCTGGGGAAAGGATTGATTACTCGATTTTCTGAAGTTTATCTTAGGACGGATGCGTGTACTAATTTCTTCTAATGGTCGCTCGATTGCATTCAGATAAGGCGAGTACTCCGGGATTAAAATTCTCGGCTTTAAAGATTCTTTTGGCCTAAACAAAACCAATTACCTGGCTGATTAAATTCATCGTGGATCTCTTTCTACCTGTTATTGTCTTGTCGCTGCGTGTGTCGCATACTTGGGGTTCGCTGTTAAGATTGCTGAAGTACGGGACATCCTACCGAAATTAGGGTCGCCGCAGCTGGAACCGACACCACATAGCTGTATCTCCTCCTGTGGGTGTCAACATCGTAAACCTCTATCTACAACATAAGGTCAGATTTTTCTAATTATACTTCTACGCTGAAAACAAACCATCTCCGGGACGTCACACTGCTACCGAAAACGTCTCAAGCGTAACACCTAAATAAGTACAACTTGTCTTGGCACCTTAAGTGCAGTTAAATCTTTGGAACTCGAAACGTATTTGTTCACGTATTTATATTTTTTTGTTAATTCACTACAATATAATTAATTAACTTGTTGTGGCGCATATATTTGCCCAATCTGTAAACGAATGTGTACCGTAAAGGCGCGAACTTGCTTCATTTACCCACCATTGCTTGGGGATTTTTAGAGTATAAGTGTAATACCACGGAAGAGCGCTCTTTTTGGGGAAACACCTAAATCTCCGATACTTTTTAACGCTAAATATTGCAACTGCGAACACTAAATACACCTTCGTATTGTACGGGTGTGGTCACGTCGCCATCTTGTCTAGATTAAATAACGCCAGTGGCGTACCACATAAATTAATAACTTGCTATTAATCTTATATCTTTTCCTTCTTTTGTGTACGACTATATATTGGGTACGAACGAATACGCTTCGTAGAATTAACTTACGTTGTAAGTGGATATATTTAAATTGTGCTCTGTTCCTTTTTTTTATGGTGTGTTATTAAATATAACGTTTTGTAGGTTACTTGTGTCTCTCTCTCTTTATTGTATTTATTGCTCCTTTAATTTGTTACGGTTGATTGTTGCGTCTGTTTCTTTAGTTCGGAAGCAGGTTTGTATCCACGCATTAGGACTATGGCGCCCTCGGATTAAATCAAGACAGTTCTGAAGAAGCGGTGGATCCTTTTTCTCACCCCGCCCTACTCTTCGGCTGCCGGCAAAACTTACTTTTCTTCAATTAACCGTAGCAAGAAATTGGCATCCCAACTTCGGGGCTCGATTTTCTTCTCGTTTCTTTCTTTTGTGAAATCGGATTATCAGTCAAGGTTGCTCGAGTATTTTTCTTTACTTGTCGTTCGATTCTCTTTGGAAATTTTTATTTTCTCTCTCTCTCTAGTACTTAGTGCTATTGCTTGCTTTCCTTATTACTATCAGTTTGATCAGTAATAGGACATTTACTTAAAATTGTTTTATTATTCTAGGGTTAGTATTTTAATACTGTTTTCTCTTTCTTACTTGTTGTTGTGGGTTCGAGTTTATTCTTTTTTTTGTATTGGAAGCTGGAGATTTTATTTAAAATGCCGAAAGTGTGGAAATTCGAGGTCAATCGCCTTAAACAACACGAACTGCGATACGAGTTAGCTTCTAGGGGACTTAGTGCTGACGTTTCGGTGGAGGTCTTCGGAAACTGGTCCGTAGTGCTCTTCAGCTGGAAGCGGAAAAATCTTTATCCGAAATTAAATACAGCATCGAGTATGAAACCGATGTAACTGCGGTAAATGTCTCTTTAGGGGAGCTTCGTACGTTCGTTGATAATTTCACTGGTGACAGCACAACTTCGGAATTTCTTCGTTTTTCTACTCTTTGGACTCATACTATTCGCAGGTGCAAGCTGATGGTTGCCGACCTCGACAGAATAAGCTGCCATAGGAATTCTCTTCTACTTTCTCTTACCGATCTTCATAACACTATTGATTCTATGATCAGAAGCATCGGCATACTACTTTTGGGATCAGTCAAGCTGTTACTTCTAGTCCTAAATTAACGGTTACTGAGGACGAAGGTGAACCTGACCAACTATCATCGGAGTTCTGATGTCGAACCAGAACCAACACCTGTTGCCTCTTGTAGTGCTTCCTACTTTTCTAAATCTGTTGCTACAGCGAAACTAAACTTAACTTTTTCTGGGGATGGTAAAACATCTCTTTCTGAATTTCTTACTCGCTTGGAGGAATTAAGCACGGCTAGGGGAATTTCTCTGACGCAATTGTTTCATGGTGCTCCAGAACTCTTTAACTGAAAAGCTTCTTCTTCTTTCAGGGCTCATCGACAATCGCTGTCTTCGTGGAAGGATGTGGTGCGTTTACTACAATCGGAGTTTCTTCCGGTGGATTACAACGATCGATTGCTGGACGAAATTAAGGCACGAACCATGGGTGCTCATGAGGGGTTTGGGATATACTTGGCTACTATGCAAAGCCTTTTCTTTCGGTTGAGTGAACCATTATCGGAACCACAACAGATCCGAATAATCAGGCGCAATCTAACGCCATATTTCCAAACGGCCTTGGCTCTTCATGATGTCTCAACCATCTCGCATCTATTGTCGCTTGGGAAAAAGATTGAGCATAGTCAATTCTTAACCCAATCTTTCAAACCACCACCTACTAGACGCGTGACTTCTTTGCTGGAACCTAACCTAGCTTACGTCGCTCCAGAAACTTCTTCTTTGAATACTTCTTCTTGTTCTTCGGTCTCTTCGACTATTCCTTCTAGGCCTCTCAACTCTTACAGGGGACCTGTACGTTGCTGGAATTGCGGGAATACGGGACATGTTTCTCCTCGTTGTCCAAACCCACAGAACCTTCATTGTTTTGGCTGTGGAAAGGCAGGTGTTACCAAGCCTAATTGCTCCCAATGTTCGCCGCAGGGAAACGCACGTCAGAACCCTCGGACCGAGTCGTAGGTTCTACTTCTCTCTCAACCTCGGATTCTTCTTTTACTGATCTAGACCACTCTCAACAATTGTTACTTAACTTTATTTTTGCCAGCGTTCGTGGTGATGAACGACCTTTTCTTAACGTATCAGTGCTGGGCATACCTTTTAAAGCCTTACTGGATACAGGATCTTCTAGGACGATACTAGGAAGTATCGGTTGGCATTTGCTTCAGTCCCTTAAGGTGTCCTTAAAAATCTACTTCGACTTTTTGTAACGTGGCTAATGGTGGACAATGTGCCATTTTGGGTGTTGTTTCTCTTCCTTATACTTTAGAGGGAAAACCAAGGTAATAGAAACCTTAGTGGTTCCTGAGATTTCTCAAGGGTTGATATTGGGGTCGACTTTTGGAAGGCGATGGCCTTCGTACCAGATTTCAGCAAGGGTCATTGGTCCTTTGGTACTGATGCGGTTGGACATGCGGTTCATTCGAGTGCGCTGAACATCAAAGACGACTTATCAAGGTCGCAACAGTCTTCTGCTAGAGGCTGTTATCTCTGCCAGCTTTTCTTTACAGCCATCTGGTCTAGGGTGTACCCAGCTCGTTCAACACAGTATCCATACCAAGGCTGAGCCAATTAAACAACGGTACTATCCTCTATCACCAGTACTATCTCGGATTGTCAATGAAGAACTGGACAAGATGCTACAGTTAGGTGTAGTAGAGCCATCCACCAGTCCATGGTCCAGTCCTGTGGTCTTGGTTAGGAAGAAAGACAACTCCTATCGGTTTTGCATTGACTATCGGAAGTTAAATCAGGTCACGGAACGCAACGCTTATCCTCTGCCGTATATCACTTCTATCTTGGATCGCTTACGGGATGCTAGATTTCTCTCGAGTTTGGACATTCGTTCTGCTTATTGGCAAATTCCTTTAACTCCTGAATCCAAACCGCTTACTGCCTTTACTGTTCCTCATCGTGGATTGTTCCAATTTACTAGAATGCCGTTCGGTCTGCATAATTCTCCTGCAACCTTTCAGCGGCTGATCGACCAAATTATCGGTGCAGAGCTGGAACCGTTTTGCTTCGCCTACCTGGACGATATTGTTATCGCGACACCAACTTTCGACGAACATCTTCGAGTACTGGAAAAAGTTCTGAAACGATTATTTGCTGCCGGTTTGACATTAAATCAGGAAAAATGCCATTTCTGTCGTTCGGAGTTGAAATACTTGGGCTACGTTGTGAATAAAATGGGTTGCTGGTGGATCCAGAAAAGGTGACTGCCATACTTAACATTCCTATACCGACCACGGTCACCGAAGTGCGACGCGTGATTGGCATGGCTAGCTGGTATCGCCGTTTCATACCGAACTTCGCTTCTCTTACTTCTCCTTTATCTGCTCTTACTCGGAAAAATGCTTTGTTTGTGTGGACACCGGAATGTCAATCTGCTTTCGTTTCTCTTAAAGAACACTTAGTTTCTGCTCCTATCCTGACTTGTCCTAATTTTTCTCTGCCATTTGTTGTTCAAACTGACGCTTCGGACTTTGGCGTGGGTGCTGTCCTTAGTCAGGAATCGCCTGAGGGGAAAAGGTTATCAGTTACATCAGTCGCTCCTTAACTAAAGCGGAGAGGCGCTATAGTACTACGGAAAAAGAATGTATTGCAGTCTTATTCGCCATTCTTAAGTTCAGACCGTATATTGAGGGCTCTCACTTCACCATCATTACTGACCATCACTCGCTGGTATGGCTTAACCGTTTGCAGAGTCCGTCTGGTCGTCTTGCTCGTTGGTCCTTACAACTCCAAGAGTATGACTTCACCATCAGACATAGGAAAGGCAAAGACCACGTTGTGCCAGATGCGTTATCTCGTGCTGTTCCTGCTGTTGGTGATGAAGCTGAAACCACCTCTCCTCATCTTGATTCCTTAGCTGTTCCTTCTTCTCTTGGTCTTGACTTACCTACTACAAATAAATGGTATAATAACTTACTGAATCGTGTACTCACAACACCTCACAAGTTGCCTCATTGGTCTGTCGATAATAACATCTTATATCGCAGAGTGACTAGTTCTTTACCACTTCTATGGTGGATCCGAATGATGAATGGAAGTTAGTCGTTCCGGCTGAACAAAGGAGACGCATCATTCAGGAGAACCATGATCCTCCAGTTGTTGGCCATGGTGGAGTAACTAAGACAACCGCAAGAATTCTGCAACATTATTACTGGCCTCGATTACGTGCAGACGTGGCTCGCTATATCCGCCGTTGTTCTACTTGCTCTTCCAATAAGGTATCTCAAGCAGCTCCTCCTGGAATGTTTGCTCCTCGTGCTCGTCCTACGGGACCGTGGCAAACTTTATGTTGCGATATTGTTGGGCCGCTTCCTCGTTCTTCTAAAGGCAATTGTTACGTGTTTGTGGTTGCCGATTGTTTCTCTAAATTTGCCCTTTTCTTTGCTATGCGTGTTGCTACTGCTGCTGCGGTTACTAAAATCCTGGAAGAACAGGTGTTTTTACTATTTGGAGTGCCGCAGTACCTTATTTCTGACAACGGAGTACAGTTCCGCAGTCGTGAATTCACTCAAATGTGTGAGAACTATCATTGCACCATCCTATATACTGCCAAATACCATCCGCAAGCAAATCCTGGCTGAACGGATAAATCGCGTTCTTAAGACCATGATAGCGTCTTATGTTAAGGACAACCAGCGGAAATGGGATGTGAAGCTCCCTCACATTGGATGTGCAGTTCGTTCGGCGAAACACGAAGTGACTGGATGTACCCGTACTTTGCTCTATTTGGTCGTGAACATGTCATCTCTGGCAATCTCTTCAATAAATCACGTCTTGAACCAACTGACTCAGAACCTGATCATAATGTGTCTACTCGACGTTACGCGGCTATCCAGGAATATATACTTCAACGCCTTCGGAAAGCCTATGAAACTACACGAAATAGGTATAACTTACGCCGCCGACATGTCAAGTATAACGTGGGTGATCTGGTGTGGCGTCGTAACTTCCAACTATCCGACGCTTCGAAGCATTTCAATGCGAAACTCGCACCTAAATTCTTAGGCCCGTTCACGGTGAAAACTGTCGTGTCTCCCTGGACGTATGAACTAGCTGATTCTTTAGGAAAGTCACTAGGTACGTGGCACGTGAAAGACCTTAAGCCAGAACCTCTCGAATTCGGAAGAGGCTAATGCTGAACTTGCTGTGCTGGAGCCTAATTGTTTAGATCACTCTTTACTTTATCCTAGACGGAAAAAGCGTCGTAAACTTGCTTGTACTGCCAGCTAGAAGACACGGTTCATGACTGGATTTCTACTTGGACACGACTTATTTTACTTGACTATTTACTTTTGCTGATTTTATCATATCTCGTATTATTTTTTTTCACGGGTTTCTAACGAATTTGCTCGGACTATCTTCTTTCTAGTAAGGAGAAGTTCGTATTTTCTCTTATATTGTTGCTGAATAAATTTCTTTTATTTCTGCCTTACTGTAGGTTGGTTATTAATGAGATTATCGATGGTTTCTGGCTCTATTAGCTACACGACATTATGATCGATTTACATCGAAATCTCTGATTTATTTGGTGCTCTCCCGTATATCTTTATTTTCTTTCTGCGAGAACTGTATATACGTAGATACAGGTTCTTTTGTTTTTGGGTTGAGAAGCTTTATTTTTTTGGGGATGCCTGTTGACTTGAGTTCAAGTTGAGCGTGCTCCTGCTCTTGTTGACAATGCATCAAGATTGTTGGGGTTTCTTTTTCTTTTCTGGGAGATACCAAACCGCTTCGGCGAGCTTAATGATATACTGACTCAGTTCTAATTGAGTTAGCTCATAGTTATATTTAATTTTTTTTTTTTTGCTGGAACCATAATGGTTCACATTCGTTAGAATTCCATGTGATATGGGTAGGTTGGTTGGGCACGTAGGGATTGGACCTTCTCAGGTAAATAATACCAAAATTTGACCTTGAATTGGATTTCGAGCTTCGAGACTTAGTTTCATGAGTTCACGTAGTTGTGGGAGTACCGTGATTTCCCGATCCCGTGACGGATTGAACGCCCTCTCCTATATGGCTCGTTGGTGTACGTCTTCGCCAGTTTGGCAATCCTTTTCAAAGCCGAATTCAGACACCTGAATGTGTCTTGTCTTGTGTGAACGTCGTTTTGTTGCTCTCTCGTCCTCTCGAGGAGGGATAGAGTATTTCCTTTTCCTTGTCTTTGCTATCATCTGTTCCTTCTTTCTTTCTGCGAGAGGTACCGCTTTGGCTGGGGGTTTCAGTGGGTGTTGGCGTGAGGGAGTCGGAGCTCCTGTTTCTGGTACCCTTGTTTCGTTACCAGGCTCACCAACCCTTAGGGGCCGTACGGGGCGAGCAAGATCTGGGGCGGGGTAAACCGTTCTCCCTTAACCTCCGTCAATGGATCACTGGCCGTAGCCACTGCAGAACCTCAAACTGTTGACTTGTTCCAGTCTTTTACTTTTGGAAATTTTTGGGCAAAATTTTGGGATCCTTCCTTTCATTCTTCCATTATGCTATAGGGTTGGGGGTTTATCCTCGGTTTTCAGAGTCGCACTCTTTAACTGCATATCCATTAGTCTTGTGGTGTCGTGAGTATCGGCCCAAGACTAAATCCTTTCCTGGGTGGGAGGACTTTATTTTTGGAAGGCTCAGTACTAAGGGTCGTGAATGGCGAGGGGTGGATTTTCACTGGGGCCCAATGACGCGAGTTTCCATCCTTCACGAGGGTCTTGGTGGGAGTGATGCCTGGTGCCACCCATTCGACATGCACGCCGCTAGGAAATGCCCGATCTTAATAATTTCCTAGGGTTTATCCTAACCTCTTGGTATTTGGGTTTCAGCCTTATCCTTATTCCTATCTTACCTTAAACCTTTCCTAGGGTACCTTATTTTGGGGTAATTCAGGGTGGTATTGTTTTAATTTGGGTTGGGGTTTCATTGGTTTTAGGGCTCTGTCCTGGACGCTTGTCCAAACTTCAAACTTTACTATAATAATATTTTCTGTTGACTGGGTTTAGTAAGGTTGGTTGAGATACTGTTGGATGACCCACGTTTTCTTTACCTTGCTTCTCGGAAATCGCTAATTGCGAGTTTTTGTGGGCGTTCAATCTCTTGGTGTTATCCTTTTCTTTTTCTTGGTCGTTGCTTGACTTTGTTGCTGGATACACCAAACGCTTCATGCGAGTTTTGAACAGATTTCATCAGATCAGCTACTCTTAGTTCAACAAACCGTCTATCTCTTAGGGGTTGGGTTTCATTAGGTTTTTATATGTGTGGGGTGGGTATCTTTGGTTATATGTCGCTCATGTTGGAGATTCCTTTTTTTTTTGCTGAACACCTACGGATGTTAATTTTCTGGATTATGTATGGTGCAGCGGATTATGTTTATCCTTCTGCGCGGGCTTGAAGTTTTGTGTGGGGGAATTTGTAACGGTCACTGTGAGTTAGGCAACACACAATGCACGGAGTCGAGGTGTAAACGCGACATTTCTCCGTGTTCGCTCCTTAACGAAAATTTTTGGGGATTTAATTCCCAGAATTCAACTTCCGCGTTGTCCCATTGGCACAATACATTTTCGGCTGATCTTCAATTTCCGCCTTGTAACAACTACCATCACGTCGTGTTACGTGAAATTCAAATTTGCCTTCATCTGAGTGCTTAATCGTAATCTCCATCAATTTATCTAGTGCTGGGGAAAAGGATTGATTACTCGATTTTCTGAAGTTTATCTTAGGACGGATGCGTGTACTAATTTCTTCTAATGGTTGCTCGATTGCATTCAGATAAGGCGAGTATATTACGCTTATTTCATCACATTTTGTTGATGTATTTTAGTTTTAGGGGATACACAAACTTTTATAAAGATTTACTTTTTATCGAAAATTCATAATAAACAAGTTTCCTTATTTGGTGCGAATTTTGGGGATGACTCTGTATATATAGCCTATTAGCCATTAATATTGTGTCCTTGGACTAGAAAGTACCAATTATTGTCTTCTCGCTTCTGTTTCTCATACCTAGTTTTATTTTGCAGATTTTCTGAAACTCAATTATCTCAACTTCTATTCTAGATACATGCCTTAACTACATCTGGACCTCCTACTTTGTTACACTTAACATTTATACTTCTAACACTTTTCTTTACCTGCAACGTGTTCATAATGAAGGTGGGTCAAAGTGTGCCAGTAGTGCGCAGAGTACTAAATTTAAAAGTAGTTTAGCAATACGTAACCGAACGAAGTACAAATTTGA